>UZAN01040194.1:28964-42887 GCA_900618425.1 Echinostoma caproni
AGAGGCCATTTCCTCCATCTCTATCTGCCGATACTCAACACTAACGGTCAAATCCTCGGCGCGTAATGCTGATAATGCCTCACGCAATATTACACCTTCTCCAGGGTAAACCAGTTAAATAATCGCTTATAATCGAAAATATGCTGGTGAATTTCAGTAATAATTTGTCTTCCTATTGCATTCACAGTCTAAAGCGGCTGATGATGTTATATTTACTCCGTGAATAAGACGCTTGGAAACTAGATCCAGTGCACTCGAGGAAAACACCACCACCACCACCACCACCACCACCACTATCAGCAGTATACCATGCTTCAGCTACAGTTCATTGCAGCCGATTTGTAATAACTCGCTTTTTTTCGTTAAACGAGCCCCTAGTCAGTCTGCTTGCAATATTTTCTGTCTCCGCCAGATGGCTACTTTGATTTTATACTNATAGCTGGGAACTGGAACGTATGAACGGTGACCGAGTCAATCCGAACTCGTTAGCATCCAAAGTCATCATTGATGGGAACCGAATCCAGTATACAGACATAAGCCCGGTTGCAAACGGATTTCGTGCTCGCTGTATTGTGCACAATGACACTGCGCGATATGTCTCACCCGATTTCGGATTCCGAATACGGGCAACCTCAAAAGGACCTGTGCTTCGACCGGACACGGAACCCGGAGTTCCTAGACAAGTTCCCGGAGGTATGTGAAATCAGTAAATATGTTAGTTCATTTATGGTCTATTGGAGTTTCGCTTATTTTGTAAATCTGTGTTCTCTGAGATTCCCAAAATTTCTTTTCATTCACCGTTGTACATATTGGGTCCAGCTACCTTTCATCATGAAGTTTAATAACTCCGTCTTTCAAAGGTCCCTTCAGTCGCAAACACATTGAACAGGGAAAGTGGTTTGAGAGGACCAAGTGTTAATTCTACCCAAATTTGACCCGACTTTTCAATCAGTTGTTTTGTATTTATTTACACCCATCTGGCTTACGGTTAGGAACACTTTTGACTGCTAACAACTGACCAATGAGCAAGCCCATAAACAGCGTCGAAAACAATTGCAGGAAGTATTTTCGCGACGTTTAGGTCACATCTTATCGTCGTTCGACTCTGAGGATTTAACATAATACGGTTGGCATCACCGCATTGGAAACTCATCTGTGTGTCCAAAGCCTATAAAACATTTTCCCGCCAATCTAATGGTTCTGTCACACTCCTCAATTTACCCATCCAATCACACTTCCTTTAAAGAAATTCCCTCTCTTTTCACGACGCTATTTCTCTCTGTAGTCTTAGGCAGTGCCACTAAAAGTTCTGGTGACAGTTTATTAGTCCATTTTTCATCACTCAATCGTTTCCGAGGAAGCAGCAGTAAATCATACTCCTGTTGCCCGAGCAATTGTTTACGACTCAGCTATCAAGTTGTTCATAAATGTAAGCAACCAAACGATATAGCTGACTGTAAACAATATACTAATGGCCATTTATCACCTGTATTAAAATCTCGCTTTGTGTTCTACTTAAATGAATACTTGAGGAAATAAGATTTTATCATAACATATATATATATATATAAACATGATCTTAAATATCATTTACACGTCTCAGTCAATAGAAAGGTTAGGTGAACTACTAACTTTTAGCAATATCTGCCTTCCATTGAGACTACTTAAACCGTATCCTTCGATCGTATTATGTACCACTCCACATTCGGTCGACTCTGAAAGCAAGAGTGATGCTCAGAAATATTTCATGCTCAGCGATATGTACATAAAATGGTGTGGCCTGTTCTGCCGATCTATATTGCAGCACGAACCAATCGATGCCACTGTTAGCCACTGTTAGTCTCAGGTAACCCCTCTCACCCCTCCCCCACCCCCTCTACCAGTTCACGGAATCGCATCAAGTATTAGCCCAATGGCAGTAACCCTACTTTCACCAGTCAAGCGTGAATGCCCCGGTTGGCATAGCAATGTGATCCACTGTTCCCTTTGATCAAGTGTGCGAATGCGAAGTGTTTAATCAAGGCTGGTAATCCAGGTATTCCGCTCTTATGCCCTTTTTAGACGGCCGCGAAGGTGTCATTCTTGTCGTACACGGTGTAAACAATGCAACTGGTCACATAAGTCTTACCGACGGACAAAATGCGAATCTCACTTGTACAGCCATGGGTAAGTTTGTACATTCTGTTAGAATAAATTAGACCGAATCAGTCACGTGTTTAACGGTTTTCCGAGCATTCGGTTGTCCCCTACTTTGTCGCATACTGTTCAACACGTTTACGCATCATAGGACCGCCTCTCTGGTACAAAGCTGTGTACGATAATGATACAATTCGTCCAATGGCATAAATATCTGTCTGTAACAATTGTACTTTTTGGTCGGTCTACCTTTTTGTTGGCTGGATGACTATATAAGTGATCTGCCATACATAGATCATCGGTTCACCTCTGTGTCTGTTTATATAAACTGAATCAGTGATGATCATACGTTAACTGTCAAGATGTAGAATATCGCCCAAGGTGGAACTTGTTTCAACATGTGAATCCATCCAGCTACATCCTGAATCCTCATGGGCCATTGGTTAGAGAGGGAGAGAAGGAGTTGAACCGGTCAATGTGTACATCATTCGGCACCAGATGCAATCGGAAGAACGCAGATGGTCCTGTTTTTTCGAACTCTGTCAGAAGTTTTGTTTTTTCTACGGTTGAAAATTTGCGCTTCGTGTACGGCAAGTGTTCCGCTACCTGTTTTCAGACGCTGACTTTCGATCTTAATCAAATCGGAAAATCATTTTAATTTTTAAGGGATTTACTTTGTGCATTTATCCCTCTTGATGACTGTTAATGCTGTATGAAATTTGATCTGCATTTCCCCGTGGTATTTTAGATCAGAAATGCCAGACACGCCATCTACTAACACATAGATTGCACTTAGACTTGCCGTCAAGTCACACAGAAATGCCTGGTTGTTTCGCAATTCGACTATACTAACGTTAACAAATTTACAAGAAAGGATTTAGTTTGGGGGGGGGAAATAAAGTGCAGAGAGGTTCTTCCTTTAGTTACCAAAACTGATAAGCGTCTGGAGGGAGACAAAGGGTAGTACCAAATGCGAAACTATCGGAGACCCGTGAACTGTAGCATTATTCACTCCTCTGTAAAATTAGAACCTCACGTCAACGGGACAAATCAAACCTATATCTTCCAGACTTATAATTTTTTTGCTTACAATTGTAAAAGTCAAAAGAATGTGCACGCGTGGACAATCCATTACCATATGCCCAGCGTAAAAACTCTTATTGAGGGAAATCGTTAGGATTATTCATTAGATTCAAACTTGTTCACAATCATGCCACACTTGTGTGGCATACTATCGACAAGGCTTCAAATGCGATCTTAAGAAATTCTCCCTCATCCGTTTTCAACCTTTATCCTCAGTTCGGTCAGCTTTTGCGGCCTCTTGCGTTGATTCCGTCCGTGTTCCATAGGATTATGATCCGGCGACCGAACTGGTCAAGGAATGCAGGGAACATCTTTCTACAGTTTGTGTAACTGGACATCTTGACACCAGCCTGTTCTGACGATAGCAAAATCTCCTTTGTTTTAACCATTCACTTGTGACAATAGGCAGACAATTTCCGGAGAGGCGCTGACATAAAATGCTTTGCAGTTCTGCAGAAACAAAGTTATTGATATGTGAATAATGGTTGTCTGTAAAACACGGATCATTGGACTGATGCATCATAACCTCCGGAAGAGTCATGAAGGTATAAGCTTTTATTCACAATAAATGCACCATTCGAATGGACAATATTTGGTCTACCTAGCACAGGCATTCGTTTTATAATATTGTACAGCATAAGGTAATCCACAAGTATAAAATATTCATTAAGCCACTTTCGCTTATTTTGATCCTTGCCGATCGTTAAGAAAGGGAAAGAAGACGTGGATCCATATTTCAATCGTGGCAATTTTACGCAAACATAATGAGGGGACAGGATCTTCAGAGAAAGCTCTATCTATCTATCCTGGTATATGAAGTTGTTTATACTTCTCAAGGATGTCTATCTTTTCTTTTTAACTAGACCCAGTTACACTAAAAGCATTCCCTGGTGGTGAATTCTACTTTGGCTGGCGTATGACGGGTTTGGATGGCGAGACTGTATCACCAGGCTTGCTAGCCGCAGGTTCGGTGAACTCCTTCGTGTCGGAAGATAAGACAACCGGAATTTTGCTGCTCGAGGATGTCAAACAGTCGGAGCAGGCACCACGGCCGTCTGCACAGATTCAATGTTTGGCCACGCACAGAGCTGACGGTGTGACTTATTATACGAAACCGATTGACTTTGTTGTCTATCCTCCCGGTGTAGACCCGGACCCCGAAGCGGAAAAGAAAGAACGAGGTATGCGATCGTCCGAGTGTTTGCCGGGTTGTGCCTCGATCATGTTAACCTCAAATGATGTCCATCCAAAATCAGAAAAAAGTATTATCATTATTGTCCTGTACTAATAACTAAAGGATTGTGGATATAAGGCACACTTGAAAGTATATAATGTTCAGTAGTGACCGTGAGCTTTGATAGTAAGAGATGATCACCGAAATGTGGGGGAAATTGGAGAGAATCTAACAGAAGTCAGCACTATTAACTGCATGCATAAATAATATTACCGGAAATATGTCTCCCCAATAGAACGACGGTTCATTTGTTCCCTCTAAGTACCCCTTGTTTTGCTAAGGGTGATTCATTTAAACTTTCGCTGTCCAAAACCGCCGTACAATGCAGGGTCAAATTGAATTGGTCAATGGTGAACATGAAAATTCTGATAACCTAAGGATTACACTATCCTCGTAGGGATAATCACCCACTGGTGATGCAACATGGGTCCATTTCACATGCATACACGTGCGCACACATCAGCTGATAAGTGCAAAAACATCAAATCACCTCGGTTGTTGTTTCCCATGGCACATAACCTGTATCAGTCTGGTGAGGAATTATTTAACAATAATCACTGGAACACCCAGAGAGGTACAAACTAATGGGCATAGACACAAAGCAATCTCCTGCAAAGATGCATATGATCTCTCAGTAAACAGTCTCCATGGTCAAAAGACTCTTTGGACTGACTCAACTCGAAGTAACTGATACTACTTCAGTGCAACTATAACCAGCGGTTCCGTATATTTTGAAGCATCGTAAAAGCAGAACAGTTGCCACAGATTGAAGTTGGAAACCTTTTGTGTCTATGGTTGAAATTACCATAATATAGTATAAAAACACTTTCCAGTTTCTTCTAAACTGTCAAGAACACGGAAGCAACAATCAACTCTATTTAAATTGGAAATCCACCTGGACCAGCCAGTGATTGCATAAGTTCATTTGAATAACAACTCTTCAAAATGGTGACACGGTCTACAAATACTGTACTGTGGCGCATAAACGACATGTATATAGATATCCAGATTTATCGTGTAAATGGAAAATGAAAAACGGTTTGATCAGCTGCCCAGTGTCCGAGTGGGTAGAATGCTTGCATTCCGCCTGGGTTTGATCCCCAGTTGGGTCGATGGATTCGCACTGCTGATGGGACCCGACCAGGTCGAAACAGTTGTCCAGTGCTTCCTAGCTTTTCAGTTCACATTTCATTTGCTCTATACACGATTAAACCCCTCTATGAAACTAACCATGCTTGAACTTACCCATAACGGTGAGATGATATCTTCACCATGGTCTGGTAGCGTCTAGAACAATTTTGTCGGTGTTTTACACTAAATTAAGTTGGCAATCGTAGACTTCTTTCGGCAGGTCAATCACCGCATTGCTTCATCCTAAAACCATGTCAAACTACTGACTCTCCACATTTTAGTCTGTTCTCAAAGAACCACCATTACAATTTGGCATTGATTCTATGCGTCCCAGTATGCTGATGGTCTGGGAATATAAAGTTCAAACGGGGAAGTTTTGGAGAAGAAAGAAAGTATGCAAATTCGAACTGCTTTGCAATTTACCTGTCTTGTTCGCGCTAATCTTCAATCTTATTACATAGAGATATGACGCATAGTGCGTCAACATATATGTTTCCTGTTACTTACGTCACCAAGGTACAGTTTTTTGTTTCCTACAAGATGATCTGTCGAACCAGAGTTTGCTGACCGTATGACAGTTGCCTTAGTCTACTTAAGCCATTGCCTGATGTCAAATCCTTGTGAGCTGCGCATCCATAATCAAAGCGCATGCAAACTTAATAACTTCATTTTAAGCGTTTTACCCGCTATAGAAAATTTCTATTCGTTGCCTAATAAACTTGAACTACTTTCTTTTGTTTTCAACTTAAGCGGAACGAAGTCGTATGAACGTTAAAATCCAAGGCTTGGATGACAGGGGTATGCTGTCGGCAACGCAGGGAGCGACGAGAACATTGAAATGCATTGCTACTGGTAAGTAATTATCTTCCTGTTTATATATAAATATATATTTTATTGTCATCGTATATATATCCTGGAAGAAAGAAATCGATCGGAAATCTCAGGGCAGTTCATTAACAGTTTTGTCAAAATCCAGTATGGGTATTTAGTTCATATAGCTTACTGATTTCCCCGGCTTGTACATTGCAGATAGTAGAACAAACCTGCCAGTGAAAGATGATGTGGAAATTGCTTGGGAATTCTCGCGTTTAGACGGAACCTCGGTTGACACGGGAGCACTGCTGGATCCCGAATCCGGATCTATAGAATTAGATGCGAACGAGATCACGCTGGCCGGTTTGAGACAGACCAGCTCTGTACGTGGACGATGTCGTGTCCGGCCACTGGATGAAGAACGAGAGGCGAGTGAAAGTGAACCGAAAACAGCCGAGAGGAAATTTTATTCACCGTATTTCCACTTCGATGTGACCGATCACGGAGAGGCAGGCACAAGAGACTTCACGTCACCCACGGATCCTGGTGAGTACGAACTGATTTCGTGGCATTCGGTGATACGGTCTGCTAGCAATGAGCAAATTGTAACGAAATAGGCACAATCAACTTATCGATCAGTTCACCTGATCACTTTCCTCGCTAATTTATAATCACTCATGAGACAACTGTTAGTTTTTTCTCGCACTTTTAGTTTTCATTTTTTATAGTTCACTCGTTATCGCAAGGTAGAATTCATAAGAAAGTCTGAAGAAAAACAGTTGAACACTTTCTGATCGATCAATATTCAACGAATTTTAACGGTCCAATGAAACTGAATCACCGGTGACTGGTATACGGATGCTATAATCATTTCCACGGTTTTTTTCCATATCCTCTCTGTTATTAATAGTGAATTACACCGACGAAGTTATCCTTTGCTACGTTAATAATGGTTCTGCTTAGTTTAGAAAATTTAATTTTACCTGATCTCAACTGGAGGGTGTTTTCTTCCCTAAATGTTTTTAGTGGTGTTTCAGTCATCCCCCCTGTTTTGAAATGATTGCTTTTCCTGGAATTATAAATCCCTATTTAGTTTCAGTTCTGTCTCTTACCCGAACGTTAAATTTGTTGCCAAGGCTCTGTCTTTATTTTTCTCTAGGCTTTTGTTTATTGTTGCACAATCAACAAGTTTCTGGAAATCTGTTCTGAAACGTAGTTTCTACGTAGTTTCTAGGCTGCATGAGTGTCAATTAAACGTGGATTCCATGCCGAGGAGACTCGAAAAATTCCTAGAGATTAAAAGCAGACCAATCGACTATTAGTGTACACAAACTTTACATCTTACTTATTATCAATGTTAATTCGCTGTCAGTAAAAACTGTTCCATTCTCTTTAGTTACCTCTGAACTCATCATAGTCTAGGTCAACCACTACTGACGAAATGGGAGTATCCGCTACATTCGCTACATCCATCTGCTGAGTATAAACGAATCAGAAAAATCACGTCTATAAAGACTCACTAAGGCATGTTTATTATTATTTAGAAAAAAATTACTTCAGTATAAGTGCTGTTGCCTATACGAACCGACAAGTGTTTCACAGGGACCCGTTGGTTCAGTTTCGATTAGGCCTGTACATTCTTACATAAATATTTGTTTATACAAACGTGGCACTGAAACCCGCTGTCTATAGATCGCACTAGAATGCGAGTATGAACGAGTTCCGGTGTTGTTACACCAAGAAAAGCCATTACGGAGCGGATTACTCGCTAACTCTCAGTTACGCGATTAGTCTGCCTGCAGGTTCCACCCACCCCACCCCCCTATGATGTCAGCTCAAAAGGAGCTGGATAGGTCCTATGAATAAGGTGGTGCAGGGGAGGCGATCTTCATTTGGATTGTCCACGTCCTTGTGGGGATTGCACATGGTGCGTTTTGCAGCGGGGACAGACGTCAGTGTTAGATCGGCAAATATCAAGATCGATTCGACACCAACACCAGCTACACTATAGCAGTCGTGGGTTAACCATCTGTTACAAAAAGGAAAATAATGACAAGACGATGAAAAGATAAACAACAGGACAAAGGATTAACTAAAATTGTGTTGCGCTGTCTATTGAAGCAGTTTACGGTCACTGAGTCTTGCCAGGCAATGACTTTCCGTGGTTCGAACATAATTGTCTGTATCTGCCTCACTCGATCACGGTCTTTAGGCGCGCAAATTAGAGAACGGCAATCACACCAAGGTTACATCGCATTTCATCTCATCTGTAGTGCTCAAGATCGAAGCCACAGACCGTGGGAATTATCATAGTTAAACTTAAATTGCATCAGGAATTACGTGATATATACGTTATACGTTTTATTGAATAGATTTTTATTATACTGAGATATTACTTCCAATATCATCCTTTTGTTATGACCGAAAACTTTGAAATTGTGGAAAAATCCGTGTCTATTGATTCCGTTACTTTTTATAGCATAGAAAAGATTAAATTCGGCATACCATCCAACTAAGCGTGTTTGCAAACCTGGGTACTCATAACCATTCAATCGACAATGCTTTTGCAATCACCGAGGCGGCTGGACTCCGTCGCCAAAACGATTGCCGGGCTTCTCAATGCCACACTCAGTCCACACATACACGCACACACGCACCACGCATCCACATTCTCGCAGTTGTCATAGTTCGATGTTGTGTTCCATTGCATCTCTTGTTTGATTACCACTAAAAGGTGTTGTCCTCAATCCGTCGACGAAACACCGAAGATGCGCTTGGTCGCAAACTTGTGCGCTGCTAGATTGTTTGTGTTGGGTAATCTATTCCATGGACATACAGGTGTAGATTCCTTGAATCACTGTACCTTTTCGACTTCAAGTGAATCCAACCAATCGCATTCTACTAATAACTCTACAAAGTGATTGGCGCTTCGGTCGTCACATATCACCGATTGGATCGGGTCTATCACAATTCCATTCACTCAGGATGATCTGATCTCTCCACTAACAACCAGGGATCGTTTTGAGTGAGTTTGAAATTTTCGGTGGGGTTGGGTTTGACATTTCGTCCTCCAAACCTCTAACAACATGACCTTGACCGTTGATCGAGTGAGCCTTAGACGAGAATCAGTCAAACCGACTTGAGTGACCTCAGTCGATCGGGTAAGGAAGCGAGTCACGTTAAGATGGATCGATTAATCGGTCTCTATGATCAGATGTGAATGTTGAAATGATTAATTGCACGAGTGGTTTCAATCTAGGCCCTCAATGGCCTTGTAAAGTAAAATAAATTCCATCGAGCCAGAGGTTCCCTCAAGTTACATCGATGCTTTGGGGCCAAATGCGATTGCCTGCCTATTTCTGGCACTGGAAAGCATACTTGACACGATTCTTAACAATGGTACAGACGGATTGAAAGAATTAGCTGTGTTTCACTTGAACAGCAAGGACAAATCTGAACTCATTCCCCAGCCAACAGAAATCGCATTTTGTCACTGTAAGTACGGGGTTGACTGCTGCATTCTACCTAGGATTCTATTCATAATAACCTGTCATTTATACAGTTCCTCCCTTTGTAACTCAGCTTTGTTGCATAGGTTCTTATCATGCATATACAATTCATCATCCTCGTCGTATCTTTTCATAGATTATATCTGTGCTATCCTTATAGGTCAATGAGTGAGAAAATTGGTGAAGGGAGAAACACACTGTTATTCATTATTCTACAAATAATGATAACTTTGTACCGAATGCTTTATGTGGTATTAAGTTGAGGTACGTACATGATTCAACCGACGGTTACAAGTGGATAACTATGGGAAACCTTGTAGTCTACCTGAGAGAGCGTGAAGAGATGGGGGGGGGGGGGGNCAACCACCTCCATTTTTTGCGAAAGCATTCCCGATTGAATGGTCGTGAGAATGCTCATTGGCAAGCGAGCTTGTTTTCGCTGTTATGTTAACTGGCCCAACATATACTATAGATTAAACTGGTGCTGAGAAGAGACAATTAAGAAAGAACGCTGATCTTTTTATGGCGGCGGTTGGTGAAATAGAAAACGAGAACGAAAGAGCAGAAAGCCTCAAGTACATGGACAATGCTGATGCAGTACTGACTTTGTCGACCACGTAAAACACCCAAGTCACGGTAACCTTGGTTTGATGTCAGGTATTTGAGAGTTTTTGAAGAAAGTTGATCAGGTGAGTTTTGTGCATTTCCTAATACGCACCGAACGGGTTCACTGCGAACAAGTTGATAAATGTTGGCTGTGTGAAGTCCTGATGGATTTGTTTCTAAAGACCGAAACAAAACTGACACAGTTGACTGGACGCTGTTCCTGAAGAGTAGAGGATATCTGTTTTTCCGGTATTCAGTCCGTTGTTATATCAAAACTGATACAGTGCTCTGGGTGTATGAAACGTGATTCCCAGTTGCTGGTTTGTGTTCGCGAAAACCAAGGTGACCTGTTTGCCCCTTTTCCTTTGAACTTTCTGTTCAGAAACCGGTGAAAAGTTGTGGGATGTTGAAGTCAAGGTCAGTGGATTGGACGAAAATGGTCACTTGACAGGTTCTCCGGGTGATGATGCGGAAATCTATTGCAAGGCATTCAGTGAGTTCCGAAAGTTTGGGAGCTTCCTCTTAAGCTGTAAACCATTTTTGTAAGTTTCATTGAAGAAACGTACGGCTATGATGAGCGTAAACCTGGCAAGACGAAGAGACATACCACAATTAATGAAGATGAGGTGACTTAGTGGAGAGAACTTCATTTGAAATTGGTAAATATCGAATCACGATTCAGTGTACAGTTATGTGCCAAACAGTCAGCCTAACCCAAAAGAGAGTGATTCTTAGAGTGTTGAACTAATTCCATAAATATGATGGGCGTATTCCTTTAAAAGTGGTCAACGAAAGAGAAACTCACAACGGAATTCTCAGTGTGTAACAGTTATTTTCCCATACTCATCTGAGTTTTTCTATCATATGATAATCTTCCTTGAATCCTTTCAGATATGACCTCAGAAGATCCAATCACAGAACAGTCAAAACACTATACAGTACATTACGGTTGGGAATTCCAGCGTCTGAACGGCCAACCTGCTACAGCTCAAGATGTTGCTCATGACATGAAAATTGACTCAAAGAGTAGCACACTGAAATTGATCGATCTGCGAACACAGACAGCGGCTAACCGAACACAGGCCAGGTGTGTGGTAGAGTTTATCCGGAAACCGATAGATGAACCATTTGCGATGCCGATCAAAAAAGGTATTCGTATGGCTAGCAAATTCTTCGTGATCAACGTTCCACCGAGTGATGAAGTGGTCTCGGAAGACTTTGATCGTAAGTGATAAGAAACGTTTGTCGTTGTTTTGTGTGTCAGTATGTGTGTGCGTGTTTGCACGCTAGCGCATCACAAAGGCACTGAAACCGGAGACTGATGAATGTGCTAGGCAAACAATGTGAATTGTGCTGAACTATTTCTTTCACTACTTTTATATTACCATTTATTATAATAATAATAATTATTTTCAATTTAATCGCCTACGTGTACTCGAGCAGGTTTATTAACCAACCAGATTTCAGCGTTCATTTACTCCTTTGGTAAACGCAGGGGACAACCGTAGATTATGATACTTGATGAACGATTAACCATCGTTTCTTCGTATCCCTCTCTCAATCACATCTGATCACAGCCGATCGCTCCCGATATGAACTGACTGTGCGCGGACTGAACGACTTCGGTGCGTTACCGCTGCGTCAAGGTCAGCCTGTCAAACTGGAATGTGTTGTACGAGGTGAGCGGAGAGAGAGGACAATTTTACTTCCCATGCTCTTGGAAATGATGTATATTTTTACCGTTAGTGAATCCAGCCAATCATTACACAGATTTGATGCCAAACGTGAACTTCATTCTGGATTTTTGACAAAATCAAAGGCAATTTCTTTTGTGCCACATCCACGTCTCTATATCCGACATAATGTTCGGGTGAGAGAAGAAGATGGTGTTGATCTCACGATCAGCAAAAGCCGTTGACACCACAAGGTTTATTGTCGTACTCGCTTTCGACATTTACCATTATGTTTCCCACCCCATGTGATGGAGATAAAAAATCATTCAGCCAACCATTCTCATCACATTGTGACGAAAGGATATTATAGATTAGGTGGGATGGGTGTCAAGTTGAAGCGTAGCTTAATGGGAACCCTTTCAAAAGAAAGCTCTATTGTTCCCCGAACAATTAAGGACTCGATGGGTTATTATTCCGCGTTTTCTGCTCATTGGAATTTTAAGTCACTTCCCTCCTCTGTTAGCACATTTAAGTCAAACCACGAATATTGGCATGTCATTCGTCCAGCTACCCCGTTTGTTGAATGTATTTCCTAGGTCTAACCACCACCATGGTCACTGAATCCTTGTGATCAATAGGATGCGATGACCCTGGATCAATTAAAGCACACCAGGAGAGGAGTTTTTCTCTCTCTATGGACGTTCATGCAAGAACCACTGTTCATACAGCAACGTTTTAGCTGAGGTGACCCCCCCCCCTTTATGAGCTGTTGCCCAAATGCTAGCACGTGAAAAATCTGCTCTCGCACACTTCTGGATTGATAATTAGCCCACAAATTTCAGCCGTCCTACACCTGGGCAATGAAACCCCATGATTGGTAGAAACTGATTAACAAGGACACGTATGAACAGATTTGGTGCGGAGGCTGAAAGCCATTTAAATCAATAAATGCTCAATCAGAGTTCATAAAGGTAGAGAGGTAAGTGATCTTGAAAGAATCGTAAGTAGAAGGGACTTACTCAGGTCTTCACACCAAGAATACTTTCGTGCGTGAAATGCGACAGAGATGTGAGGTCACAAGAAAGGTCATGGTAAAGCCATCTGGGATTTTACCTCTTTAAAAGCGTCTGAGTTTTTGAGACAATGCGTTTTTTTTCCTCATACGGCGATCAGAGCATATGGACTGTCATGAATTTCCAAACCACGTCCGTATAATCACTCATTTAATCCGGTTAAGCAAACTCAAATGAAAGACTCCACATGTTGTCAGCCTAAATTCATTTTCTCTGGACTCAAAAATAGATTTGTCCGTTGTTAGGTGGAATTCAACCAGCATAGACGTATCACTTCATCTAATTCTGTTAAATGCAAAGCACAATTTTGTAAACATGCATTTCCTCCGATCCCATTCCAGCTAAATTTTCAAAAGTACTGCGCAATCACTTTGGATTTGTTCCCAGCAGATTGAAGAATAGTAAACATATTTGATGTTTGTCTAATTTGTGGGTGTGATCGACCGAGAAAGAGGAAGATCTCACGGTCTGACTTTCGTTTGTGGAACAGTTATACGACAACAATAATGTCCGACTGAAGGTAACGTATAAGCGGTATACAGAAATTACCGTTGGTATGAGCCTTCTCCTGAAATGAATTGGTGCCATTCAGACTGCTTACCGAGACACAGTATTGTCTTAATCCAACTGATGTCTATTTGCCAAATTGTTTTTCTTTGTACAGA
>UZAN01040194.1:47146-87526 GCA_900618425.1 Echinostoma caproni
AATGACCAAGTGACTAGGTATCAGGACCCGCAACATGTTGATGGGTGCGACATTGCGTGGTCAGAATCTACGTTATGACGCATGCGGTTGGTTTCGGTTTTCCAAACATTTGGGAAGATACTGGAAAATGCGAGTTCTCAGAGGTGCGACATAGCAGGAGATTGACTGTATGCAGACTCAAGTATACAATGAATCCACTGTTGGTAATTTGCATTTGTTTTCACGGCCATTTCGTATGATAGTCGGAAAATATAAAGTTTTATTATACCCGAGAAAGACGACGATCGAGTCCTAAGTGGACAGCACTAAGCACTGATGAATTTATAAGCGACAAGAGGACTATTTCGAATGAACGAAGACAACTTTTAATCAGACTTGAAAATCCATACTACTTAATGCACATCATACGACTTACTATTTACGCCCTATAAGAACCGCTCGGTCGGTTATTTGAAAATGGTGAGTCTATTTTGTGAACTATACAAAGACTACGGGACGGCAGATCCCATTCAAGTGTTTCGAAGCTTCGATGACAAGAAGTAATCAGTAAAATAGAAACTGGTGTCTCGAGGATCACCGTTTGAGGTAGAATGTCCACAGCCACTATAGATATCCTTGGTACCTTTCCATCCGGTGAGTGGACTTTCATCCGTCACCACCATTCATCAAAAATAAAAAGAATTAAGGCACCCCGTTCTTAGTTGTTATTTCATCAGTTGATCGCTCCGAAACACCCAGTGTTGCAACTGTTAAGTGTACATTTCGTATTTTTCGGTGGGGTGTGTATGTATGGCCAGCAGGTATGTGCTAGATAGTCATAACACTTAAATGTATGGTTTATCTAATGTGCTTTGATGTGATAAAAACGAATGCATCTCGAGCTATTCGATGTTGTTCATGCTGTTCACTAATCACACCTTTGTGCGCGATTCGTTTTCACTTTTCAGGTAATGATGGTCGAGTACGCGTAGAGGTACAGGAAATCGGTACAACGCATGATCGAAAATACACATGTGCTGCTTACAGTAAGTCCATCTGTTGTTGGATGGGCATTTTTCTACAACAGTCGTTCTTCAGAAAGCAGTTGCTCTCGAAGATTGCTCACCGTTGCTAATAAAGTGCACCAAAAGTCAATCGACTGGGACAAATATCCTCCACTTCAAACCGATATCTATTGTAGTCCTCTTTAGTCAGAATGAACTGAGAAACTGGTTAAGCTGTAAAGTTCAATTTATAGTATATCACGGATATCCTCACAACTGTATGCCTTACAATTTTCAACATCTCGCGAAAACCAGTACTGTACAATTACAAATAGACCAAACTACCTGTACTGTTAAATTAAAAAGTATTTCAAATTTCACGGATGACGGAAGTTTCAATTTGCTGTCACGATGATAGGGTCATCGTGGGAGAGGTGAATACGATTGTTTTCGTCAGCTTCTTTTCTTAATCGAACTAACTCGAGGTGTGAGCCACGATTAATATAGTCTAGGTATTTTTTAATTCAACCAAAACACCGTATCAAGACAAATGCCGCAATCAGTCTTCTTTATTGACGAGAAACTGCATTGTTTTCATAATGTAGCCTTTGTGATACCTCGATAATTTAGAAAAATCGTGAGAGCAGTTAAGACAACGCTTAGATTCCCCACTTTGATCTTGGGCGGATTCCCTATCGCTCCAGTTATAGAACTTCGCCATTTTGGATCAGATCCCGTATAGGCCCTCACAATGCGTTTAAAACTTCAGTATACATCACAACACGGTTTGTGTGCGTGTTCTCACGTTGGACCGTCCCGAGTCCTTCCAGTTTTACTAAAGCATTTGAATTAGATGGTAAATTTTGAATGATTAATTCTGGCACCGGGTAACTGAGCATTGCAGCTTAAAATTACTTTTTTGGCACTGCTGGTAGATAATAAGAGAAATATGAAACACAGTAGTATTCAAATTTTTATCACGGATAGTTTACACAGATGATGCTTATTGAATCCCATAAGATCTGTACACACTGGGTTCTGTTGTTATTCCAATTAAATTGCAAATTATCTTATCCAATCATGTGTGCTAAACAGTCAAATGTTTTCATGCTTCATCGAGCTTAAATTTGAATGAATCAACGATTGGGGCACAAACAACTTGTGCTGGAAGAGAGTTCGACGAGTTACAAATTATGGGACTGAAAGAGAAAAAGATGTTCCCTGGGGTGACCATTTCTGGATAGTGTTGGTAGAATACCGTACTGGTTGTTAGGTTGATGTAGTATTTGATATACGCGGATCATGTCTCCATGTATTCGGCGGTACTTAGATGAATAGAGTCCGAGAATAAGCAGCCTTTCATCGTCGATTCTTAATTGTAACCCTGTGATCATTTTGGTTACTGTTCGCTATGAAAGTTCCAGTACCTTTTGATGGCGAATTAGCTTGTACAGCATAAATGATGCATGGTACAATATATGCTGATAGTAAACGGGGCAATAGGTTTGCTTCCAATGATTCAAAACACGTCTTATTAATCCAACTTGCTTGATGACGCTCTTATGAAATGTATAGAACACCCTAGGTCGTCACGAACAATGACTCTAGATCCTTTTGCTTTGAAGCACGCAGTAATGGCTGATTTCCGAGTACGTATGGAAGGCGCCATTATGGAGCAACGATAGAGTCTTGCATTTCTAAACGTTGAATTCGATGTTTCTTAGAAAAACTTTTGTGATCCGTTTTTCAAGTGAAGTTCTTGCTTTTAGTATTTCCTAAAAGGTTATCTGCATTACATTTTTACGCGGTAATATATATCCTCAAGAGCTCTTTTAGTACTTCCCCAATAAATAAACATTGTTTCATTCATCTGAAATCTTACACATGATCTCCTTGTTTAGATGTGAAAACTGGAAGCCGATTAACTGACGTTGCCTATGAGTGGGTCTTTACCGCCGCGAATGATGAAGAGGTGCATCCGGGCTACTTCTTCAGTTCTATCGAATCTTCAGGCAATCAGCTGAGCGTAAGCCAACGTCAACGGGCCCTGAGGTTGCCGGAACATCTTCGCGATCAATTTCCGATTGAAGGTCGTTGCTTAGTCCTCTATCAACCGTATGCGGGTGACCTAAATGGTCCGCAGAAGATCAATGTGTACCAATCCAGTCCGTTCGTTCTGATTCACCCGACATCCACAGATCCCGACAAAATGATCACTCGTCCAGATCCATTACGTGAAGGTAAAAGAGTTAGTTACAAGTCTGGTACAACAGTTAATGCTGTGCAAACTGATATAATTTAACTGGTTTTATGCATAAGGTTTTCGGTTGCAAATGACCCATAAAAACCTTTATTCACTCAAATCTGTCAAATACCGCATCCTCAAACAGCGGAGATTTTCAAAGGGTTCTGATGGACCAAATCCGTCGATTACTCAATCCGAATCGTGTTCTTAATGATTGACGCGATAGATGACGCTGGTGCTTTTCTTCGTGGTNCTTCGTGGTCTTGAATGAAGGTGATGGATGATGTGTATGCAGGTGGGAGGTGGGGGTGATGGTGTGGTCATCGGGAGATTAAGTTGGAGGATTATCGGGTGGCAATTTAGCAACTGCGAAACTGTATACATGCTATCCTTTAGGATCGAAAATATGATAAATTGTAATTGGAAAGGACCGAATAGGGGGCATTTTGAGAAAGGACATTTTGTATTAAAGGGACCGGTTTAGTGATGGCTATTGGTGCTCGAAAGCGCTTGGTCTATTTTTACTTAATGTATGGGTTTGCTTAGTTTAGTGATCTTTAATGGCTCATTATAGTTCATAATGGAATCGTTAGTATTATTATTCGAGTGACTCATTGTTGTGGAACTCAAACAACAAGTACAATGAGCATACAGAAAAAATCCTAATCAGGTTTTTTCCTATAGCACCCTGTTGTGTCCCGTTTAAGTGGTTTAATAAGCAAACAGTGAACTAAGCAGTGCATTTAATGCAGTAGGCACATATGTAGGCGTTTGGTCGGCCGAGGAGCAAGCAGAGGCTGGCAACACGCAGAAAGGAAGACAGACAGTAAGCCAGACCAACAATTGCCTCAAGCGTCACACAACATCCAAATGCGGTCAAGCAGGCATTCAAACAGTCAACGAATCAATCAGCGTGGATAGTTCAATAGTAACACCTCATTCTCTGAAACCGATCGATATTATAATGGAGTCAGTGCGCATCGCGTGAATGCGAAACACTGTGACAGCAGGCAGCGTCTGTCAATCAATCAATCCGGCCACAGGTATGCATCACAAATGTATCAGCCTATTGTTGGTCAAATACCCCGAATGGTTTTGGATTTTTTCCTGTTAATACGGTGTATTTATTGTTTCAATTTTTTCCTGTCAGTCAGGTTTTGAACGGTACTATTTTGTAGCCTTGGGGGGCTTCTCGGAAGCAGCTCGAGGTGAGTGGAGAAACAGGTTGAAAAGGGAATCAGTTCCTTTTGTTCCAGTGCTTTTGTTGCATTAATTGAGCAATCTTAGTTCAACGAAACAATCAAGACCTGACAAATTGTAAGACGTACTTCGGTGTCCGTGAACCCAAAAGAATGCAATGAAGCCACTGGAACCATATAACTAACATACTTTCCTTACACCCTGACATCAAGCAGGATTCAAGTTTCTCATTCTTCTTGGGACACGTTATCGGTGTGCAATTTCGTATTGCTATCAAGAAATAAACCACTAGTCTTTCTCCTGGTACAATAAACGGTGTCCTTAAGCTACAGGATTCATGGGCAACAGCTGGAGCCCAAGCCTAGGTCGTTGAACTAGCACGGGCTACACCAGCAATAAACATCTCCAGTTCGGTTCCGTTGTTTACTAGTTTGACAGACGCATTCTTCCTCTAAATGGTCATCATGATCTATCTTAGCATAATGAAGTATCGCGTTACAAATCCACAATCCACAAATGAAAATACTACCTACCTGGACTATATGCTTAAAGTTGAACCACAGTTATTTCAAGCCATCCTCCATCTGTTGATTTCAATATTCACTACTGAACATCAGAAACAAATAACGTATGTAATCAGATTATGTTGCAGGTAAGTGATTTAGGATCACGTGCATGCAAGAGCTTTTTGGAAACTAATGACATTTGTTGCCGGATCTACTTTTCAGACGATCGCGTCTTGGTATACGTGGATGGCGTTGATCGGGATTTGGTAACTGTCCCGGAGGGTGGANCTCACTTGCAAAGCTATAGGTAAGTTCATATGTATACTTACCCTTTTCGAGATTCAGAGTTTTCGGGGATATTAGTTGTCACTATTGATTGAATTAAGATTTCTTTAGTTGCACCACGGATTTTTCATTTCCTTGCTCTCGATTCCTCCATCTCGTCATCCAATGCACAACAGACGTGAAAACATCTGAGCCGATTGATGGACTAGTGTACTCATGGGAAGTTCAACAACGAGATGGATCTCCGATAGATACTGGTTCACTTGCGAAAAAAGCCACTCTGGTTCAAGGACCTGGTGGACATCAGTTAACTTTGGTCGGAATAAGACTGAGAGCAGCTGGTTTACGCGCGCGTTGCCTGGCCAAGAATCCAGCAGGTCAAAACACAACTGAATCACTGCCGCTCAGACCAGGTCAGCAAGTGTCATCAAACTTCTTCGATTTTGATGTAAGTCGGACAGTTCAACCGGGTGCCGAAGGTGCCGAATCGGACTTTTCAGGATACAAAGATTTCGCTGTTGGTAAGTACTCTCTTTTATTTGATAATCGAATGGTGAGCCGACTGTTGAACTCCCGAAGCATGTGAGAAGTTTTACAGTCCAGACCAATACGCATATAATTTTTTTAAAGACTTGGATGCTTGTCAACAAGAGCTTTCGCATACAAATTGTACACGTATTCATCACGTCTGATAACCAGTCATTTTCTTTCGGTCTCTTGAATTCAAGAAATCGGTTACTGAAAGTTCGACGACACATGACCTGTCTGAGGCGCATCATAACCAACCAGTCTTTAGTGAATCATGAGACAAAAGTGATCCCGATAGTTTCAGTTGACTTCCACATTTTGTCTCAATGAGCTCATACAGCATACCGATTCATTTATAACGGTATGCTAGGGTTAGCCCATCCGATTTAACTTAGCACCATTCACCCTTTATGATACTAAGAATTGGTTTGATCCTTTGGAATTTTGTTGTTTAGTCACATACTAAATGCACTTCATTTGCGGTAAAAGTCAGAGAGCACTGGGTACTTTAACCGTGAATTTTCTGGCTCGGAGACGAAACCCATACCATACATAGAGTAATTCAAGGTTCCAGGGATGTAGGAAAAAGAGCATGCCACGGACTAGTTTGCTGAAGAAAGAGACAGGTGCTATTCATTTATCCTTTCTGGTAATCACAGAGAATTGTATTGCAAAGTTACAAGTTTGGCACTCTTTTGCAAGAACTCCAAACACGATTAATGGGAAGACATTTTTCAAGAAAATGATGAGATTCAACCAGGTACGAACAGGTATCCAGTGCTTTTCAGCTCACGCCTCGTTTAAACGACGAATTCCTCAGATAAAATGTTTTTCGTTGAATGGATAAAGCGACAATAATGAGTCAGGGATGCAGGTGGATCGAGATTTTGAGCGCTGTGAGGATTATAGTTCTTTCGATTCGATAAGTTTTGGTATCAAATTAGGAAATCCTCGTACCACGCCGATTATGTTTTGCGCAGTACAAAGACGAGCCCTTGTAGAAAACGGTTTGTTAAATTGATGAGGCATGAATGTTATTGGAATTCACACCCAAACACCCTTTCTCTTGCACGATTGCAAATCTAATGCGCTCACATGTGGTGCGTCTCAGAAAACGCTCGTGATTGTGGCTGTCAGAATGCCCTAACTAGCTCAATGATGGGTGTGTCGGCCATCAGCTGGACAAGCATTCAAGGGCGTCTCATTTAGTTCGTAATATTCTATCCACAGGACGTCTTAAATGGATATCACGATATCTGAGATTACAAAGGTATGGACTGAATGTCAATACAGAAGGGGACGAAAGTTGCCAACAGTGGGTGTTTATCCTCTGCACAAATATCGATCGACCGTACTACGATGCTAGCACATCCGAGTGTAGAGCATTGGTGGCATTTCGGTGCAATCCTGTTTGTTTCATGGTCTATGGAACTGTCAGAATTGAACATAAGAAGGTTCGGGGAAAGGGGTGTTTTCAACAAATATAACTGGTCGTTTGACATGATCGAAATTAGCCACGTTTATCCTACTCTTCGCCGTGAGTACTGACATTTTGTTCTTCTAAAAGAATGAATGAACGAATATGAGATGCTACGTTTGGCCATCAAAAAATGTCAAATCAGACAATTCCATAAATGGCAGTGCAATCTACCCAAACATTATCTTAGCACTTAAAATGTTTGCTTTGCGTAACGGAGCACTAGCAAAGATGTTAATAAACGCAAAAAAAATCACTTGTTCTATCCCATTATCTAATGTTACATTCGGCAATGTTTCTGTTATTGGGGGCAGTAGCACATGACCCAATCAAACCTGCCAGTACTTTATGGAGAATCGTAGCCCCTTTTTCGAGGGGCAAAATCGACAGAGATTACAGGGATAGGAATACACAGCTGTTCAGGATCACTCCGAACTTGTTTCGAAAACGATGCCAAACGATTTGAAAATTTTCAAACGATATAGTATCCAAGTGATATGTTGGAACTCAAATTTACTCGCTTGTATGGAACAATGGTTACAATGGTTGATTCAACCTCGTCATCATAAAGTGATAAAATTGATTTTTGTTACTTTGGAAATCGGCTCCTCTGAAACTGAGGTTTCTATATTTGCATTTTAGATGACGATGATACACGCTACAAAGTTGTGATTGGAGGTCTCACAGAAGATGGGCGTCTGAAAGCCAAGCAAGGCGAAGATGCTACACTGGAGATCAAGACACTTGGTAAGTTTCAACTGATGGCATCACTAGGACATGCTATGAAACAACTGCTATGCTTGATTTTACATTCGCGGTTTGATTGCATTATATGTGAGTATGGGTGCAGAATAAACGTTGTTACTCATTTTATTCCCCCTTTAATTGGTGAAATTTTTGCCTTCTCCCTCCAAAGAATATATAAAATAAAAATGTCTGCAGTTATATTTCTCATTTACAAACCTACCAAAAGCACAGCCTTAGGAGATATTCAAAAGAATATTTTGGATAAAACCACGGAATCATTGTATTAGTTCGTGCATTCTAGTTGACTGGAAAACTTGTGGATTGTGCTTGAAGATGGAACATGGAAACGGGCGACGACAAATGAATGGAAGCTAGTTGTGCTATGCATGCAACAATCGCACAAAAATTTCGGTAGTGTGATATGAAGAAGGCCACAATTGCTTGGATTCACTATCAGTCAATGGGTTGTCTGTACGAATCCGTGATTTACTTTCTACCACATATTCTTCCGTTTTTTCACCCGGAGGCGTAAACAATAACCGCATTCCGAAAATGATAAGTTACAGTTTGAGACCAACCCGAAGTTAGTAGCACGGACGATTGCGCCAAAACCGCAGGTGTGTGTGTTCGCGTTGAGCGTTGAGAATGCGTCAAATCTGACTTCGTGAATGCCAGATGCTCTGAGGCTAAACAACTTCCCAGTGTGGGCGATTTGTGGTCTGAGGCAGTAAAACAAAAGGGTAGATATGCAAATGCACTTCACACTATTAAGATATTGATTGATTACAACTGACCAAACCTCATTGTGTTCGGCCCTGGCATCAACTGGTTGGCATAGTGGTAACAAACACATGTAATGAGTCCGGTTTTCAAATCCCGGACGGGACGGTGGATATGCACTATTGATGATCTCTAACTCAACTCTAGTGTTTTCGAGTGTATGGTTGATTGGAAGATTTGAGGAATGTGCTTGAAGGTGAAGTCTAAAGAATGGTCAGTTCTAATCAATCTATATTAACCATCCCACAACACTTTTTACAAGTAGCCGTAAGTTAAATGTGAACAATTAATATATTTAGACGATGAATGTTTGGAATAGCCCATTCGGTTTTTCACAGGCACCTGGCATTGTTGACGATGCTATCACAACATTTTCACCGCAATTAAGATATTGTTGGAAAAGTCCGTAAGGAATGTACACGCGCGATAAGGGTATTCGACCAAGACAATGGTCATTTCACAATGTTCTCAATTAAACTGAACAACGAAAGGATCGTTACTGGAACTATTTGAACTGTCGCCTCTTTTCACCAAGGTCAACTACTGCGTACACTACTACGTACACGTATCAGGTCACATTGCCAGTCCAATCACAGTTGGTCATGATAGACACTGAATAATACCCTTCCAATCCGTTTGTCTGTGCGCCAGATAGATCTAGTTTCAGGTCATGGTTTAGCCGATTGATGTACCCTCACGATCATTCATCAAATTGTTAACCCGATTCCGATCTGTACGCTCTCCTGTGTGTTCTGATTTCTGGTATTGGATTAAGGGCCCTAAAATACTGTGCATAGGGTCGCGGTTGGAATTCGGTCTTAACATCAACAATCTTAAAACTCTCCCCTTATCTTTATTCTCCTTCTCTCTCGATTCCCCAGTCTCCGAGATCACCGGTAAAGACCGATACGTTTTTTGTTTTAGATAAGTTGTTTACAGGAACGGACGATAACTGGTTCGATTCCGGCTTCCTTAGTGGTTTTAGAAGGAACTGCTCTACACGAAGCATGTCTAATGATGATCGTAGCCTAGAGTTTGATATCGTACTAAACAGATCAAATTTTGTTGCTGAAATGATGATGAGACTATTCCATTTGCTTTTGTTCACACTGAAAGACACTGTTACCAACGAGGTATCCTCAATCAGCTCCGATCCAACAATCACACATTTCGGATTGGAAACCAGATACGAAAATGGACAATCCGCACCGTTTTCCACACTGGCAGAATCGATCACTATTCACGGCGAAGATGGTGTGGTTAATCTGAAGGGTCTACGGGGTGAAACCAGTCCGCCCACACAATTCCGTGTTGTTGTTGAACGTGAAGTGGACCTACCCAAACCAGATCCGCAAACGGGCGCTCAAAAGAAGATTATCCGTATTGCCTCGGACTACGTGGATGTAGTTAGCCTCAAAGAGGGTGAAGAAGACAGACCAAGTGAGTGATAAGTGTTGCTAGCAACCAGAGGGAAATAATACAAAGTTGATATAAGCAAAAGACTGATTAAATGTGATAGTGCCTTCAGGGCACTAAGCTGAAAATTGTCCATTAGGAGGAATAAAGTAATTCGTTAATTGACTTGTGATGATATTAATTTCCGACACATCTGGACCAACTGAGGTAAGGAGTGCATCGAAAAATAGATGCGCCATGTGTTGTTTTATTGTGAATGTTATAGTGTTAATAACACAGCGATGTCACCGACGTTTCGGTTACCATGGCTAACCTTTCTCAAGATAGGTTTTACAATCAAATGACTCAGAGGAAACGCTCACAAATTAACGGATATTTCACCATATGTGTGTCTCTGTGTATGCATGTGTGTGGTGAGCTGAATGATTCGTTGTCTGTCATACTGACTCCCATTATCAGATGGGGTCATGTGGCACCGTGACCTTTGTCGTGATTGCGCGTTAGGGATGTTAAGGTAATCCAAATGCTCGGGATATTGATTTCGTCATTTCAAGTCAAGTCAATTCCAAAATCTGTTGATACATGCAGAGTGGGTGTGAACCGCCAAAGCTTTGGCATACGAACGTTCAGTGCTAGTTCGAAATCCGATTTGGAGTATTTTAGGGTTGTCGTAGTCTACAGTGTGACCTTCGGCTATGGCGTGAAGTGTGATCGCTGAGTCTCGTTCTAGTTTTGCCAGAGTTGCTTTGTCCGTATGACGGACAACGAATCATTCAGCCCACCACACGCATACATACACAGAGTCCCACATACGCACACACACATATATGGTGAAATGTCCGTTAACTTGTGATCCTTTCCTCTGAGTCATTTGATTGTAAAACATGCCTTGGGAAAGGTTATCCACGGTAACCGAAACGTCGGCGAATATAATTCTCTACCGACATAGCTGTGTTAATAATACTATAACATCCACAATATTTATTTCCACTTAAAATATTTTTTTAAACCGCTCTATACGTATAAAACCTCGCGACTTAGCTTTCTGTTTACAGTGCCACCAACATTAAGTGCTTTGGATTAACACCTCTGGTGGAATCTGAAACACCGGTAACAGCGAAATTCCTTTTATCTCTGTCCCAGATACACTGGTAATGCAACTAGTGAGATACTAGCCCATCGTTATCAGTTACATCTGTATCAGGATAACCGATGTTGAACTGTTTTTCAACAGACTATACCTTGTGATGTACTCCCTCCCTCCCTATTATGGCGTATCCATCTCCCAAGGTATCACACTTTCATATGAAAGATGACTGGTGAGAGGGATAAAGTGAAAATGTCTTCGAAATGTCATTTATCATCCGGCAAACATTGTCGTTTATCGATAAATTCATTCGGAACGTTCTCAAGAAACGTCTTAAAATGAGGAAGAGGATCAGAATGGATGAAATGAAATGCCAAAAAGTGAACTTTATTTACTTGCGTGATACTGTAACAAATTTCCACAGTTTATACTTGCATTATCTGATCTTTTCAGCCTTGTTCACGAAGGCACACCAACATTGAAAAGATTCAGTATGCTTGCACGTATGTTTTGTCTCCAAACTGCCCCGGTTCTTCAGTCAAAGTTTTCCTTTACAGGGAACAAAACTAAAAAGGCCAAAGAGTGCATTTATGAGTTCATTGATCGCTTTACTCAAGCATAATGACATAAACGGATGTCCGGATCCAGGATTGGATGCGAAATTTTATATTAAAATCACACTATGTGATCGTAGATATCTTTTTATAAAGCGCTTGGTGCTGCCGGTCAGTTTTCTTTATCTTTGCAGTGAAATACGGAATAAAATGAGCATGCATAGTTCATTTTTCTTTTTGACGTAACATCATTTTAGTAAATAGTTGGCGAATGACTCAGGAAAATTTTCCCATGACCGGAATCGCGGTTCTTGCCGCCCGTTAGGCATGTGTATCCGGTAAACCTTTACCAGTTCATCCATATATTTGTATCCAGAAAATGTATTTCCCATACAAATGCCTAATTTGCAACGCCCGGTGTATTTATTTGGAGAACCCTTTCGGAATCAGTCCAGTTCATTTTATTTCCTTTTATTTTTACTTCCTTTTCTTGAAATTACAATGATACAGTTTTCCGGAAGAGAGAAGCGGCCAATCAAAGGGTCGTTAGATGAATCAGTACTGTTAGTCGATATTCCGCAGTTGGGTTGGATGGCACTAACCACAGCAAAGGGGACTTTATCATCTTTTTAGATTATTTACAATAAATAGTGTGTGAATGACTTTATTTGTAGCGGTTAGTAACAGCAAACTGATTTACAGAACATGGAATCAAAGTGGTAATTATTATTGAAGGATTTAAACTGACTATCCTTCGAACTACACCTTCGCGGACAATCCTCAGTTCATCGATACAACCATACATTCGGCAGCACTGCGCTCGAGTTTCGCTTTTATTAGGGCACATCAGTAGTGCAAATCCATCGTGTATAGCATACATATATACCTATATGGGAAAAATAAAATCACAAAATTCCTCCCGCAGTTAATCACCGAATTCTCTGGGAGTGCATCCGCGATTCGGCGTAACCGTGCTCATTCAAGTGGAAAGTTGTCCGGTTATGGACTACTTGCCTCAAATAAGAAAAGTCCACATTGAAACGGAAAACATTGGTGAATATATCAATGTATATCAAGATACCTTTTAGTAACTGATAACAGAACCAGACCAGTAGCCAGTAGCCTCAGTATGTTATCACTTCAGTCAGTCGAGTTCACCGAACGTTTTTGCGGTAAGCATCGTGAAAGAAATTTCTATCACCATCGTCATCAGTATTATGGGAGGTTGGAGTGGACTAATGTCTTACTCCCTATGCACACAAGAAGCCCCCATTCTCTGTTAAACCATTTGGTTAGATATAGGTATTATCGAGCCTCTATAATGCAAATAATGCCAATTAGTACTAATACGTCGAAAATAAAACGCGATGATAAACTGGTTGTTTTTGTGTAACAGATCAAATAATCCCCAAATGCTGAATTCTAATCTAAGCTGTTCACTCAGAACCAGAAACATATCCAGCAATGATGAACTGATTTCGTTCGATTCGGTCTGCGAAGGTGAAGGACAAAAACAGTGTAACAACGCAATTGAACAGTCGGACGGGTTATTTGCATACACTTATTTTGATTTGATTTATGTTGAATTTCCTCCTGTCCCTTTTAACTATTTCTTTTCATAGTAAAACCAAAGGATCCGATGGCAGAAATCCATCCGGTGATCGATGGACTGAATCGATGCGGTCATTTACCAGTCAATGTGGGTGAAAACGCGACATTAATTTGTCGTCCGAACGGTGAGTCTGCACAAACGCAAATGATATAGTTTTATTGAGGCTATGTGCAAATTCTATCTTTGCTTATTCATCATTTAGTCGAACTGGACAAGATTAATGCTTGGCGATTTATGTTAGTAATTATGAAAAGTTACTTCCTATTTTTGACGAATATACAACCGTGTAGCCAGTGCTCAGGAAGGCGGCTTGAGCGAATATGGGCTTCAGATGTACAGAAATAAAGAAATGGAGCTAACACAGGAAATCCGATCTAGTATGATAATGATCTATGCTGCTTCACCACCAGCACCAGCACGAGCACAACCACCGCCGCCACCACCACCATCACCACACTTTCCTAATTTCGATTATATGTGATAGATAATGCTTATTACTCCGTGTATACTCAGGATGTACATCCTGTTCGGAAAAAAATGATAACACATCGAGTGAGTTTGAAGTGATGTGGAGTGATTGTAGCTCGGGATGCGGATGTTGGTGTTGGTGAGTTCTCCGAGCTGGACGTGTAGTTTGTAGACGTTCCGTATAACATTTCCTGATCGAAGAATTCACCAACACCAACATAGAGTGAGTGGTTTGATTGCGTTCCACTTGTGAGGTTTTGGGTTCGGTCCCCAATTGGGTCAATGATTTCGTAATGCTGACGAGACCCAGACAGGTTGGAACAGCTGTTCGATGCTTTCTAGCTTTTCGGTGCAATCTTCAGTTGCTCTGTACTCGACGAAGTTTACAAATTCATCAAAGTACGTTTTTGAGGCCTATAAGCAAGCTGTCATTGTTTTTGTTCTCACTTATGCCTTACTTATACCAAGTCATGTTCTTTTGGCCTATGATAGAATATAAATCTTTGATTGAATTTTGAAATCATCAGTCACCTGGGTGTGATCCGAACACATGCGTGGACGCCGCTCAGGCCTCTCTATAACGCACGATTTTTCTGCGGACCCGCGAGACCACACACACACACGCGGCATCGGCTTTTAAATTTTGCTCACCCAGGTGTGAACCGATCAGTTTATTTAGCCATCCACTGTATTGCGAAAGTCATTAAATTTTATCAAAGGGACATTGTATGTTTATCGTTTTCTGTTCGATAAGCTCCATGAGTGCTAGCAGACCGTGCCACGCACCCCATTACAAATGTGTTTATCTCTCGCAAACAGACACTCGAATCGGTTTGGATAACCTGATCTATGGCTGGGAGCTGAGACATCCTCTCGGACAACCACTGCCTCATGTGAATCTGCTTGCCAAAGCTGTCCGACAGGAAGGAAACAAGCTTCACTTGTATCAGATGATGGACCCGGGTCTATCGCTGCTTGGACGTTGTGTGATAATCCAAACCACCGGTCTGTGCTTGCGATTCAGTAGCGCCTATTTCTCTATTGGACCACACGGCCCTGGATGTGGACCAAGTAGGTTATGTGTGCAGTATGAATACCTTAATAATATTTGAATACGTCTCGGTGTACAATCTCGATTTCGTATACGGTATTCCTGGTCGGTTTCCAAGCAAAACGATACGTAACTCACTGGAATTTAGTTAATTCTTTGCATTCAGTTCTGAAATACATATGTTGCACTTGGGATCCGTACTGATAAAATATATTCTTCTGGAAATTCCACTTGAATGAACCAGTCCGTGCTATACTTGTAGGGTGAAAATGCAGTTGGCTGTGACAAATACACGTTTAAAATACATATATTAACACCACACGTAGTGCCTATCGAACTGATCAAACAAAGTACCCATCGGAAACGTAATTCGAACTTAGTGTTTGTTGCTACTCCTCCACCAAGGAAGTAAGGACTTTGAGGAGATATAATAATACCACTCACTATGAGGGACTGTAGTGTTGTTCTTTAAATGTCACGATGTGTGCTGCTACTTTTGAGTATCTAACCGAAGTCCAGAAATGCATGCCTTTTTCTAAGTTTGTGGTCAGTTTGGTTCTATCGTGCGCCCGTTTTAAATTTGTTTCATCTAAGGAAATATGAAACACTGGCGTTGGGTTTAAAATGCTTTACCAAATTGTTTGATGTGCTAAACATTTCAGATGATTCAGTGGTGATACCCGATATCCCGGGCGAGACGCTTCCACCGACTATATCCTATAACGTCCGAATAAGTATTGAAGGTCTGGACGAAAATCGACGAGTTGTGGCCAAACCGGGAGACAATATCACTTTGAAATGTAGTGCCATGAGTGAGTTCATTCAGCCCTCCTTTTGTTTTTGTGGTCACATGTTCTCCTTGTGTTGTTTCCGTAAGGCGTTTGGTGAGTTCAGAACGAAAGTTTGAGTAACTCCGTTGGGTTGGTCATGGATTACTGGAGACTACGCTTCATCCCCAAATGGAGCCACTGATTTAATAACCTGAGAGACATCTGATGTTCCGTTCATGTTTTGCTAAAGTGACTGGGCATCGAAATCACACACGTGATCATGGGGCTGCTTACTTCAAGTACTCTAACTGCAAAACCAACAGTGGAACCTAATATAGCCATTCACTGAAGCTGTTAACCCTCGGACGTGTAGCTCATGGGGTAGAGATTTCAGCTTACAACCTGATGGTTTACGATTCGAGTCCGCACAGGGGACAAACACACGCACTGCTGATTAGTCCCTAAAAGGAGCTGTTCAGTGCTCTTTGTCGGTCGTATTAACGAATTCCATGGATAATATGTCAATATCATTCAGTGTTATGTCAGAATTTTTTCATAGAACTAGTCGGAAAAACGTACTGGGTGATCTGAGGGCACAGAGCTGCTACTCCCGTCCGCGACAACAGACTTATCAACTCCTCCTCCTTCTGGAAAGTGTTTTTCATACCGACCATCAAAGAAATCTATGCCCTTTTTCACGAACATCCTCACGGGCACAAGAGTTACCTTCACATATTTAGTTTATATCTAACTAGACGTTGAACCTTTTCAGTGAGGCCTGTTGTTATCAGTCCACGTGAGGACAATCACTCCAGGTCTTTTCGAGCTCGCCCCCTCCCCATGCTATTTAATAAATGCCATTTCACCATAGTCGGAAACAATGGAAATAGCATTGAAGTAATAAAATACAAGATATATTATACCATAGAAAGTCTAGATTTTACCCATGAATTCCCTCGTCATGCAACCTCTAAGCACCAGAACCTTTCTCTATAGAATGCAATTCATAAAACAAGCTTGAGTTTACACCCCCTACTTGTCAATTTTTCAGATGATACAACGAATGAACCAATTCCAAATAGTGCAATCGGCTGGGCATTTGTAAGCGACACCGGTGAACCCCTGAATGCCGGACAACTGGCTGCCCGCTTTGAACAGACCGAGGAAAATGAGTTACGTCTGTCTGGCCTTTATCCAAATCCGAATGCACGAGGTCGTTGTGTGGTCTCATTGGAACAACGAGTCACCTTGAGCTCTCCGTATTTCACATTTGATGTTCGTGACGAGGGAATAAAACGTAAGCATTGATAAACCGATCCCAGTCACTTTGAGTGTTGCAGACAGTCTTTAGTTCACCCAATCATATACGCCCGAGTCTATAGCCCTTCCGAGCGTAAGGCTAACTGGATCAATTTAAGTGCTTTGTTAAGGTGACGTATGAACGATGACCAAACGTACTCACTCACTCTTATCCCGCGCCACTGCTCACAAGTAACTAGGAGTCAAATAAAAATAGCCATATTCAGAGGGTCGCAAAACAACAAACACAATATTGTGTCTTGCGTAAAGCATTTCCTCTCTGTTACCTCTCGTGATGTGATTGGATGATTTCTTGGACTTAACCTTACTTGTAACCCATTAGTCTCACACGAGAATATTTTTATTCCCATTTTAGAATGCTTATGCTACTCTTTTTGTTAGCTGTTGCCCTGTCGTGTGATGATGACACTCCTTTTGCCAACAGTAACAGACTCTTGATCGTACTAAAAGATTTGCAAAAATCAGCATGATTTATGCTTCCGCTCTTTTTAGCTTGGCGAGTGTCAAGTTCACTGTTTAAGCTATTCCAACCGGTGGATTGATATAAGAAGCCGATCAATCGGGACAGCATAACAAGACAATAAAAGTACTGCGAGCCGGTCAAGTGCTGGAATATGATAACCACGGCAGATGTCCAGTTGCCGTTAGTGTTGGTGTAGCACTGTAGCATCTGCTCTGATTTATCGACCATGATCCATGTTATAGTGTCAGCACCATAGAAAATATCAGATGTACCACAATATAATGGTTGCATTTGTAATTATCGTTGAAAGCAGATTTCTTTTGTTCGATTGGAGGTGTGGTTGTTCCCCTTAGCATCGGACTATACTAATTTAGTAACACGCGGGTGGAAACCTTATGTGATCTTTCGTCCAATAATCGATAAGCCAATAGTGAGAATGATTCACGCCAAGTTCGTACAAACGGACTGGAGCATAAATTGTTCAGTTCTGATCCAAATGGACTGATAAGCCAGAGTAGATAGAGACAAACGTTTTTTGCGTATAAAAATGGGGTCAATCAAATACCACAAATCTGAAATAAAAAAATAAATAAACTGAAGGCACGCCTACTCACTAGGATCCATGGATAGAAAAAGCCGAAAAATGGGGTGGAAAAAATTGGGAATAGAAGTGAATCGTGTATAAGCCGAAAATCTGCACGTAGGGCGCTTATTTTATTGAGTACAAAAAATTTCTGTAATGCGCTTGCTAATAAAAGGTGTTTTGGTTAAACTAACTGCGAAACAAGAAAGGATGATTTATCCTAATGCTGAATAAACTCTTTTCTCGACTTACTTTCGAACTCGAAATAACAGGTGTTATATGAATTGGTCATTCTCCACTGATTTCCTTTATTTGCAATCAAGCTTCGGAGAAAGTCAACCCATCCTATTCCGACAAACGCGTCCGAGTGGAAATTAGCGGTCTGAATGAACGAGGTCAGATCAGCGTGAATCGCGTCGGTGATGACGCTTCACTCCGTTGTCAAGCGGTGGTCGCGGCCAGCAGCAAACCACTATTACCCGGACAAGGTGCTCGTTACGGTTGGGAATGGCGTTTTATGGACGAGGACCCTGTGTCCACAACCAATGTGGCTGTGGCGGTCGAGGCTAACGGTGAACGCCTCGGATTGCGTGGAATTCGTGCACCACCCGGAACAAAAGGTCGTAATGTGAAAGGACGTTGTGTGGTTCACGTACCCGCCGATCAGGTTGATCCATCTCTTTCCGCAGATTCCTATCTGGTCTACGGATCCGAATATTTCACTGTGGACGTGGTGAAAAAGCCTACCACTTTGGATCCGGATGTGGTTCCTATTCCTGGAAGACCAACTGGTACGTAATGAGTCCCGGAGTCAAGTGCTTTTTTTTAGTTTCTGCATGTAGATCTTTAAAATTAAGGTCCAATTAAAGGAGGATAACTTTCAGTTGTTTAGGTCTACACATGAAAAGCCAGACCACTTTCACACGCTTCTGTTGACGTGAAAATTATCATTCCTGTTGGAATTTTTCTCTGTTTTCATATGCAATTGACTCATAGTGCACTTGAGTTTTACGTTATCTAATACACATTTTCGTGCGCAGTGGCAATTGAAAGTTGTATCACGGTTTCAGTATTTGTTCATACCTGTATAGACAATCAATGGCTGAAATAATCGGACTGTCCCGTGTAAATCATGAGTGCACTCTTCACAACGGTGCGGTATTAGTCCAAACGTAATCCCCTTGATGTATTCCAGGTTGATAGTTAAACGCTCTTGAGCGCGATCAACACATCCGGTTAGACGAAGCTTCCTCAATCGCTGAATATAAGTTTTGACTCATCAATGATCACCTTGCTATGAGGGCAAAGTATAATATAATGATATAAAATTGTCTGTATGGAACCGGATGAGTACACATAAGTTCTGATATCCTGCGGTGGTTATAATTGTTTCCTCCTTGATCATTTGTATGTACAGTAGATCAATAAACCCAAACTGGGTAGACCGTTCTTTGCAGGTTAATCACAAGTCCCTATCTGAAAAAAATAATTAACTGGTCTGCTTGGGCGTGCTTACTTGCTATCACTCACGGACCGTTTTTCCCATCCCTCCTTTTATCAATCTTCTCCGCGGTTGGAACAATCTCACATCACAATATTTAAGACCACTCCATCCCTAAGCTGGTTGGGATATACCGGTGCTTGCCCAACGAGAGCTATCATCATTCAACACTAGCTTTTCGCGTGGCTTACAAGTAACAAGTATGCATAGACCGATCTGCATAGCAAGTGGAAGCAAATCACGAATATTTCCCTTGCCCTGTCAGTGTCTGCTGAACTATTTCAGTTGCAAAGCCTCAAAACAACACTGAAAAAAAGTTTGGTTCGGTTGCAATAGTCCACAGTCCCAGTTTATGATTTTCTTTCTTCCTCAAATTTTCACATAGGAATCTAACCAAGTAAATGTGTTGGTTACTGAATGATGAATACAAGAAGCAAGCTCATTTGCCTTTGGCATACCTAACGCATCTAATAGGAGCGAAACCAAGTTACCAATGACGATTGAAATATATTTGTCATCTACTCCAAAATGGTGCTTTCTTATTGTGAATAGTTGGTTTAACGTTGGAAGTTTCATGCATAAGCGGCAACACGCATTTCAGTGTGGTTTGAGTATAATTCGAAGATCTTTTTCATTCCCAGGATCCTCTCGGACAGCATATGAGTAGCTTGCAATTCGTTTTGCCTTTTCAGACGGAATCAAGGTCGTGGTTACCGGTTTGGATGATTCTGCAAAACTGATCGGTTCCGAGGACGAGAGTGTGGCAGTATCATGTGAAGCAAGAAGTAAGAGTCCCGCGTGCGTTTTATCCACCAGGAAACTTATTTATGTCCAATCGAGATGTAAATTGTCCCATTTCCAATTATAAAGTTTTTCATGCCGAAGATTTGTTTTAGGAATTTGATGATGACTGCTCACATAAATTACCTACTGATAATCATCAAAGTAGTCAGTTTTGTAATACAAATATCAAATTTTTAAAAGGCTTTCAACGCGCTTCCAACTCAAAAGGCACTCATATCTGGTGGCTTAGAATATGTCTTTAAAGTAAGCCGGAAATCAGAAAAATAACAGTATGATCTGCAGTAATTTTTTATCATACTTACTGAAGCTGTTAATTGTTAAATCGAAAGGAATTTTAGGATGGAACAAACAACGGAGATGAACACTAGAGAATAGATTTAGATCGCGGTGTTCTAATTTTTTTTATTGAACGGTTGTAAGTGAAGAGAAAGAGCTGTTTACTTTATTCAAACTGACCGAAAACCGGACACATTAGATGAACAAAGCTTTTTTATTTGCCCAAAGACCATGGCACATTAATTCATTGTTTTGATAAATAAAACCTCAACCAATAGTTACAAGGAGCGTTCTTCAAAAGTCAAGCAGTTATATACTCCCGGCTCTCTTAAGTTTTTCACGTTTTAAGAGACCGAGCTGGAGTGAATACTTATGGTTTTATTTTGTTTTAATTAACCATAACTAATAATTTCATGTTTATCATCTGTTTAAGATGCTACGACCAATGAGCGGCTATCGACCGAGGGCATGCGAGCTGAATACAACGTATTCTACGGTTGGGAATTCACAGACGCAACGGGACGTTCAATTGACTCGAGTCTTTTCGCTGACAGTATAACCACTGACTCTACTGGTAACCTGAGACTGCGTGGTCTTGCTGGACCGAAGCGAGGAAATCTTCCATTCAAAATACGCTGTGTGGCTGTGGTTGATAAACGACCCACCTCACCAGATGCACCTGTAGGACCAGCGAAGTATTATAATTCGGAATACTTCGCATTGGAAATCACTCGCAAGGATGGAACGTCGACAGCTGATTCGAGACCCGGAGAGATACCTCCTGATAGTAAGTTAAACTAGTTTCACCTAAGTATGATGCAATAATCTGCAAGTCGGATGCATTCTCCCTTAAAAGTTCAGCGTTCCAAATGTATATGACTATAATTGATTAAGTGCTTGAAGACTGAATATTAAACTGATAGTTCGGGTATTGGTCACAAAATCCATTCTTGTTAATCCCTTCCAGTCACTGGAGACAAAGTTCGACTACGCGTTGAAGGTTTACGTCCTGATGGAACGCTAACGGCTCAACCCGGAGAAGATATAAAACTGCGATGTGTTGCAGAGGGTAAGTGTGCCTCTCATTGGATAAGCCAGGCGTTCAGTGAATTTAATCCAGAAGTCCGCGATGTGAGGACTCTCAAGTTCAGCGAACACAAAATATTGCTTTCTCTTTCAGTTTGTTGAACCGGTTTCCCCAGCTGTTAATGTTCTGGGACCAGTGCAGACATCCCATCTTAAACGCTGTTCCCCCCCATGGAAAGGCCAAGGCACCCATTAGAATAATGCAAAGGTGCTAAGATACCCATAGTCGAACATGATATTGAGACCAACGGTGTTGCAGTCTACCATTCCTAAACCGATCGCTCTCCCAAAAAGTGTCGACAAACTTCTCCCTTTCTATGTGTATGTTCATTATCGGGTAATACTTAAGCGTAAACTTGAAGAAAGAAAATTTATGATAAATAAACTTCATTGTTACAAAAGGAAGATAGGGAATAAGATAGAGGTAGGATTTTATTGAAACAGAAAGTCACTTCTCTTTTATTTATGCTGAATGAATGCAGCATAGCGCAACATGGCAGTACTTTGTGAGGTTAGGGGAAAACCAGAGTTCGAAATCTGCTTATTATCATAGCTCATGCTTGATCCGCTAACCTCTAAGGGTCGTTTATTTCATCATCTGTACAGTGAATGTTTCTTTGTTTGCAACGTGGTACTGGTTGTCTAGTCCTGGTTGATATAAACGTGTGCAGAAGTACCTATGCCTAAAGTACGGATAGTGGAAATTCTACACTAACGTAATTCTCAGAACTACTTATGACAGATCAATTTTTCTGTATTTTACAACTCAGCCTATTTACTATATTTATACAATACTTCTATTGGTTTATGAGGGTGTCAGAGTATGTTACAACGGTGAGATATGCTATCTGCTTTTCCACAAACTTACAAATTCATTGCGTATGTTTGAATTACAGATTCCACAACTGGCGAGCAGCTGAATGATGTGGCTTTCGGTTGGGAAATGCGCAGACAGTCTGGTGGAATGCTGAACATGGCATTGCTTGCGAATAAGATGGTCCAAGATGGGGCAGTGTTGAATTTGTATCAACTCAAACCAATCGACGGGGAACAGGAACAAGCAAGCGGACGTTGTGTGGTCCAGAGAGATGGACAAGTTTATCGATCGCCATATTTCCGCATTAAAGTGATTACGGTGCCAAAAGGTGCAGAAGTTGAAGGTCAGTCAATACCCGAATCCCCTCGACAACCGGTCTTTATGCTTTGCTGTTTGTTTACTGCAATGCTATTCGTTCCAAAAGAGTGCTGGTTTTTTACATTCACTGACACGATTATTCAGTCCTTTTGTTAAAACTGCAATGTTGTTCTGAAAAGGTCCACGGTTTTGTATCTTTCCTCGGACACCGGCTTGTGGATGTGAATAACTTGATGATATTTACAGACATACATTGGAATGTAAAATGCACGCGCTAATAGAATTACATGTTTGATCGGTAACATATTAATTAGGGACGAGATTTCAGTGTCCGCTTTTCCGTTTACTAGGCTACTGTCCAGCGGATTGGGTGCAGAATATTCACGTCACCTACACTTGTTAATGAATAAAAGTTTATTATCCGTCGAGTTTAAACGCATCGATAAGCCCCCAAAGTTAGTGAAATAGGTATCATTGAATCAGCATTTGCTCTTTACTACATACCATCAAAAGATGTAGATGGGTACATCTACATGACCTCAAATTGGTCTCTTTATGTCCCTTTAGGTTACTGGATACAAGTATGACTAACCACATTCGGATAATTATTGCCAAATAAACACATAATATCCCATCAAAAGTCTTCATCGGAAGCCCACCTCAAATCAATACAGTTTTCAACTCTAACCCGTATACCCCAAAACAAGTTTTCTTTGTCTGTTATCATTCAATTTTTTGCCCACTTATGGAACTAGAGATAATATCACGTTCCAATATAAGCTGACAAATTACGTTGTTCATGATGGACTTAAAGTTCTCTGGTCATTTCAGCAAGTGGGATCAGTGTCATGAGCATACCGTAGAAAAAATATTTTTTCCACCTCATCTGTTCTATTTGTGTACGAATGCATTTGGAATTTTAAATTCGGTGGAGATGTTTTTGATAACCAACAAAGAACATTGGACAGCTGTCTCGTCCTGTTTGGGACTCGTCAACAGTGCCTACTTTTTGTGTCCCTGTCAGGACTCGAACCGCGATTGTTCGGGCTGGGACTTCAAACTTTTACCCTTAAGCTACACGGTCGGCGGTTATCACGTTGGGCGAATGGTCCAATCAATTTAGATGGTGAAAGTTTGGAATAGCCCATTCGGGTCCAGCGCTCTTTGTTGGTTATCACAAACATTTCCATCGCATTTAAAATGCATACAAACAGTGGGGAATTACCGATCTCCCAAAGAGTAAAACCCACATCCAATATCATCAACAGTGCCCGGTTCCTTTGAAAATCTGAATGGACTCATCCAAACATTCACCATCTAAAAAAGCATCCGGAATCATTCTGCGTTCGGCTTCATCAATTCATAAATAGAAACATCAGAGGTTTTCTCGCAAATGGCTGAATAACTACTATTCGATCGGGGAATTTCATATTGTGTTTGAACAAGCCCCCAAAAGTTGGTACAGTTCACGGAAAGGAAAGGAACATGAGACTATCCTTCATTCTAAGATCGCAACCAACTAAAGTACACAGGTGCATTCATTAAGATAACGATAAGCTACAAATTTTCATCAGGTAGTATCTGCCAATGTACACGTCTGATCAGAGATTGGAGTAATGAGATTGTCTTCGGTTCATAATACCTATCCGATCAAATGTACTACGAATGCATAGGAAAATTTTCATTGAATCTGTGATCATTCTGAATCGTGTACACATAAAGAACTACCACTTGAAGCCTTCGTTCAGTGCTCAGATATATACCTTTTATTGATCTACAGCAAAATGTGCCACAAAAAGGGGAAAAGGGCATTTCTGTTTCTGCGCTCTTGATGGTTCAAGCTCGGGACTTCGCTCGATAACGATGATGAATCGGATGATGATGAAACTGTCGTAAATTTGGGTATCTAATACCACAGAACACACTACTCAAATGCGGGATTGCTTTTGGCGATCCCTAATTGATTCACACTGTGTCAAATACGGGTATTAAGTTGCCTTAACGACTGTGATCAGATTAAGCGACCACCCCTGTTCCTCGTCGGCCACAGGCCTTAGCGAGAAGAATGATCCCACTGTTTCCTGTATGTAAAACTGTTCATTTCGGGAGCTTTGATAAATCCGTTTTATCTGCATGCGACCTGTTGACCGGATCACGAATCACTGAGTCGGTTCTGAGGGATTGTGTGGATAATGAGGTTAAGTACAGACAGCAGTGCGCGGTGAGCAGCAAATACAATAGCTGTGTTTTGTGAAGGAAATTACAGATGTTGCCCAAAGACTGGAGGAGGACCACAGTAATACGCATTGGATAACCCACATGGGGAAAACCGGCGCAGACAGGAAATTAGAAACCACACAGTACGCAATTTGAAGCTGTGACAGATGGAATCAAACCTGAAGCTGTCGGAGTATTTTCTTAATATTACAGAGGAGTGTGATCTATAAGTTTGTATTCCTCATTTAGATAAGCGTAAATGAGCAAGAGATCTTTTTGACACGTTTGCCAAAATAAACAACATTTGGATCGAATTAACAGCACAGAATGAACAGTCGTAAATAAAACGACCAGTTCGAACGATATATGGGCAGTTTTGTTCGTATTGGCTATTTACCCAGCAATTGAATGGAATGTACCCACCGTCTTGCAGCTGTGTGGTCAAATTGGTATTCACAGAAAAAACTAACACGTTTCTTAACTAATTTTTCGTGATTGTGGAAGATGAGTGAAAAGATTCCAAGCAACACATTCATTATTGTTATATGTTTGCGATACCTCGGTAATAAAGTGAGTTTCTACTCCAAAATGTTTGTAAATCACAGCAAGTTATCACTGATTTGTTTCCATTTTGAGGACTTGAAATGATAAAGTGACGTCGGTTGTTTCTCCCCAAGACATTTAGATTTTTCTGGTCACTTGGTGCATAACAATATTCTAGGACCAAATACAAAAGTAAATGTTCTTTTTCTCTTCAGGTGATGGACGTGTCAACGTTATTGTCAACGGAATCGACAAAAAGCGAATGCTTGCCAAGGTGGTGCCAAGAGAGACTCTGAATCTCACATGTACTGCAAGAGGTAAGTAAACATGTGCCCAATGTACTGGGTTTCCCGTCAGTCATATGCAGTCTGCAAGCTTAAAATCTCCTCTTTTACTCCACACAAATGTAGGTGACTTGATGAATTGCTGAGCACAAAAAGAAGAGTTGAAGACTCGTAACCTTAAGCCATTTGATATTGGCTCTGAGTTTGAATCGCCTGCTGAAAACGTTTTTACTGTAATAGGAAATACTGAAAAAATTTGTACGCCCGTGATGGTACATGGAACGCTACCATTCAGGTTGTAATCCCAGATGGTCATTTCTATTTCATAAAAACAAAACTCAAAACTCACAACTGATCGAAGTGAAGTTCAGTTTGGTCACTTATTGGAACGGTTTTCTTTCGTTTGCCAGCATAATTTTATGGCGAAATAACTCAGAGGAAATGAATATCAACTTGATCAAATTTAGCATTTCAACCATTCCCCGCCTCCGCCAGTGCAAATAGTCATCCACAGTGAGAATAGGAAAGCATTCACTTCTAATTGCAGTGTTGTATCGCTTTTCTTAGGAAAGTAGCAACACATTTATTTCATGTTGAAAGCTCAATTATGGTGCTAAAAACTGCCAGCCGATGTTCGACTTAACGTGAAATGGTATGAGACAATCGAGGATTCATAATCTCTACCGTGTTTTCTGTTTCAGATGCTGAAACAGGAGAAATTCTACACAATGTGATTTACGGTTGGGACATGCGTTTCAGACCCACGGCGGACGGACCGTATCTAGACGGTACTCTCGGTCCATTTGTGAACAAAGCTTCTGAAAAAGAGGCTGGTGTGCTAATGATTGAAGCAGCACCTCAAACTCCATCAGAGGGTTCGGCCCATTTGCGCTGTCGTGTGTTGAACGGAACTGTGGTGTACACCTCTCCATTCTACCGTTTCGTGTTGAGTGATGAAGATGCGCCACCAGTAGCTCCAGGTAACAGAACGCTGTTCGTTTTAGATGTGAAACGCTGAGACGACTAACATTTTGCAGGGTTTTATTCTAGAGCCTCCCTGGAGCCTGAACACCATCTTATACTACAAAGAAGAATGTGAATTGGCTAACATTTTTATCGGAATTTATCTTATAAAAACAAAAAACCTTTCAACCAAGCGGTGATTTAAACTTCATTTTGATGTGAGAGCTGCAACTTGCTAAAAGAACCATTCTAAAAACAAGAATCTAGTGGTTAAGAGGAAGCAACTAAACACTCCGTAAGTAAAACAAACCAGTCACGGTTTGCTGTTTAAGATTAGAACGAAATCATTTTGTATGTAACATGAAGCGAAACTGATTAAAGACAACTGAAATACTGATCTTACACCAACCAAATGTCATTCCAGAATGATAAAAGCATGGAATAAAATCGATCACCCGGGTGGTATCATAATAATCGTAATTAAATAAAGGTCACTGTAGGAAAATATAAGTTCATCGATGTACCCCGTTTCGTCTGGTCTCGGATTAGCAACATAATAAATAACGCTTGGGTTTTTTGTTTACTTTGGACCTAAAAGAAGTAGGCTGTAGTGATGCAATATTACACGTACATTGTTTGTTTTCATCTGATATGAATGTATTCAATTTGGATAGAACATATTCACCAGCATGTTGACACTACCTTTGAAACCGTACAAGCCCTCGTTTGTCATCAACCCTCTTCAGTATCCTGAGAATTTGGACGCGTTATTTTCACGTCAATTTAACACAGAGACTGATACGCTCCCATGTACTGCTTTGTCACTCTACATTCAGAACCGTCACTTTATCCCAAGTACCGCGTTCGTGTTAATGGCCTGGACAACGAGGGGCAATTATCTGCACAACCTGGCAGTACGGTTGAACTGAACTGCAAGGCATACGGTAAGCCAATTTCGTTATACAGGAAAAAATGTAACGAAAATATACATAGATTTGTTTATGAAAGACTGCAGAGGAATAGTCGTTCACAGTCAGAGAAACCGATTGTTCGCATTCGTGTATCTTATTTTTTCGGTCGAATTGCCTTATATTTGGCTTTATCTGTCCCAGGAAGTGGATTTCGTGTTTGACTACTAACAACTGATATGTAGTTCAAGTGGTCTATTACTGTCAAACTTCTGTACTTGCGTACTCACACCTAAACAGAGATATAACTCATTAATCTCGTCCATGTAATCTAGTTTAGTCGATCAGTGTTCTTATTTGCGCACCTTTGATTTCAGATGCTAAGACTGGTATTCCAGCCGAAGATATAACGTATCAATGGGAGCTCAAGCGCATGGACGATGAACCTGTTAGTACCACTGAAGTGGTCACGGACTCACTGAGTGCAACGGATGGTACACTTCGGTTAGAAGGATTGAAGCGAAATCGTGGAACAGTAAAAGGTCGTTGTTTGGCTGTGGATGATGATGGCTGGGATGCATCGCCTTACTTCACATTTGACGTATTTGCGAAGGACGAGACTGCAGAGGATGCAGCAAAAGAAGTTCACGAACAGATTGGTGAAAATAGAGCTCATAGTGAGTACTGAATGTGTACCACCAGCACATCCATGTGCCACATATATGAAATATATATAACAATTGCCTAAAGTTGATGTTGATGCACTGAACGGTGTTCCATTTTCTATTTCTGTAATGTTCATTAACAGCTGATGATGACAGAGTCAAGGTAACAGTTGAAGGACTGGATTCGGATGGAAATTTCGTTGGCAAAATCGGTAGCGATTCGGAACTCAACTGCAAAGCTACGGGTAAGCTGTTCGAGGTTGGTGTTTCAAATTTTGACCACTTATTAGGTTATTTGCAGGAGACGTTATAACAATGAATGGATTCAGGTTCCAGTCTGATGTGCAATTATTTCTACCATTCTAATTTAAATCCCCTTGATTAAATTTGCAAGTATTTAGAAAATAAACAGCAATCAAAATATCAGGTTTTCCATAGATTTTTTCGATTTCTAGCGTGCAAAACGTTGATGCTCTGTTGTGTTCAGTAAAAGTCAGATAAAGAATGCTCAGGCAGTGCTGACAGGTGACAAATATTTGCGATTATCTGACACCAGTGATTGTTCCAAAAATTTATAATAATTCCACGTGCGAGTTGATTAAAACAAAACTATTGATTTTTGGGATGGAATGTTAAATGTGTCAGAAATCCAACCATAGATGGTGAAAGTTTCTATCCGAACTTCATGAAATTAATTATCCAATTTTAATTTCTCTCCAAAATTTAGTCAAGGACGGAGTACAAGGCGTCATCTTATCTCGTGGTTGGGAATTCCTTGATGGTCACGGAAACCCTGTGCCAGTCACAGTATTGGCAGATAACGTCAAGATATCGGAGAAAGATGGTATCCTCGAATTGGGAAGTCTGCGCGCCTCGGACAAAGCCACAACCTTTACCAAAGGAATAAAGGGTCGTTGTGTGGTCCGGGCAGAACTGATCGAGACTGAGACCAGTCCAGATGGCACAACAAAGGAGTCTGCCGAAAGAATTCTGTACACTTCGGACAACTTTGGTATTGCCGTGAATGAGGGAGGAACAGCTGTGGACACACCGGGCGGAAAAGACGGTGGGTAAAGTTAAATATTTGTGTGCTTGACATAAGCAACTGACTCAAAAGTGGTGTAGATGGTGAACTTATCATGGAGTTTGTGGGTATGAATTTCATCTGGGTCACGGCAAATAATATTGTATTTTACCTTCCGATGTATGGCTATACCGTACAGCATCGTTAAATTTAGATTTGAGAACATAGGTTGTTGGTCTTTCTCATAATAAAATAATTTATTTATTCCAGTGTACCAAACAGTCAGGTAGTTACTGGGTGGAGGTGGTTAGGTGTTTAAGGTCACCAACTTATCCCTGAAGAGGAAATATGTTTGAATTCCACCATCGGGGTGAGCTAAGAAGTTATATTTAAATAACTAGAAATATTTTCCAATATATCGAATATTATATGTATCTATCTTTAGTGAGCCATATAACATATTGTACGATTTGACGTAGTTTAGTGGTCACTTACGAGTTGCTGTCCTAGTTTAGTTTAACTTACGTGGAGATCAACAGATGACGTGGAAACCAGGCAGGAAGAAAACGCACATAACTGTTAAACAGAGTACGCGTTTCCCATCTTCCAAATTGGGGTCCAAAAGCATATGCAACTAGTTGGTTGGGGAGCCTGAAGGAGACGGCAACTAACCGACTGCGTTGTCATTCCTGATGTCACTTCATATCAGAACAGAATGCTTGAAGTTCTATGTGAATACACAGTAGAGTTGTGTACTCCGTGTGCTGACCATAAAGGTTTAAGTTCTTCCCCAGCCGCCAGTTAGCCCTAATCTCTATCCATATTTTACATCCTCATCTACTTTGTGTACATCATGAGCTTTGCAATGATCAACATATTTTGCACCATTTTATTTTGGTGTACGATGAACATGATGATGATGAGTAATCAGTTCAGTACTTTTGACACGCCCCATGAGCTGAAAGCTATTCTTCTTTGTCTGAACCTCTGCAGTGAAAGGAACAAAGACAATTGTTTCAATTGAAGGCCTCAACAAGAAGGGAACGCTTCAAGCCGAAACTGGAGATAATGTCCGACTTACCTGTGTGGCCAAAGGTAGGTTGTGACGGTAAAAATACGGTCAAACTTTTTATTCACCTTTGAAATCGAGGGCGTTCACGCGCTGGAGACCGAGTGACAAGAAAACTTTGGATAAGGAGCTAAATTTAGTAATATTGATTGATGCACTTAGTTTAAGCTACTCTCGAGGTTTTTCACTACTGATTGCATAATGCATCCTATCGTTGTATTGGGTGAAGCAATATTAGTTGATGACAGAAGAGCTCCGCTTCATCAGTCGCGGACGGATCATTTGAGGCACCTCTCGTCAGGGAATACTATTTTCAATGCGTATGTTTGTATGCTTGCGATGCTTACTCAGCATTATCGGTTTTATCTCAGATTTTAGAAAAATTCTCATGGAATGCCTTTTTCACACTCCAAATTCAGTCATATACATTTATAGGGGAATAGAGTTGGAAGATTAAATCTGTAACTGTCCTGATGTCTATTATTCAGATCACTGTGTTTCTATGAAGAAAATCCTTTCGATTGTAGGTCGTCGAAATTTGGATGAAAACACAGGTTCGCCTCAATTTCTTCAACTGATGAAACTTTTATTTGGTCACGGATAAAAAATAAATAACCCCTAGAAAAAACAAAAAAAAAAATAATGGTGGATGATTTCCTCGAATCTATATATCTCAGGCAATTGGTTTAGGGTACACCACTGGAACATGAATGCGAACTGGGGTCCGTTTGAACAATGGGCAAGTTCGGGAGAAATAGATCAATTTAACTCAGTTGGATGAACTCGATTAGGACCAGACAGAAGAAAGCCAATGAGCGTTATCCTGCACAGAACTGCAGAGTGAAACACAGTTATCAATCATTTCTTCAATGGTTTATTCTCCATGTGATCGTGATGTACTGTTTTTGTTAGCTGAATACAGACTGTTTCACGAATATACGAGCTGTCTATCTAGTCAAAATAGAAATTCTTGCTCTTTTGAAGATCAGTTAAAAAGCGAGTAGCGGTGAAACAGTTTCATTCAAACAATGACTCTGAACTGCTGAACTGAACGAAATGAGAATAAAAGCTGCAAATTTGCACTTGAAACCGAGTGGGGTTCGAAAGTGAATCTTTTGTTTTGTTCTCGCGACGAAATAATACTGATCTGTCACTTGTTACTGATCCCAAGCAATTTAACTCGTCGAATTTAGATTCGGAGACCGGAGAACCGGTACATACGGCCACATATTCATGGGAGATTCGGGATCGCAGAGGAAAAGTTGTACCGACGGATCAGCTGGCACAGCGTGTCTATCGTGAAGGTCATCTCATCACATTTGTGCATCTGAAACCGACAGACAAGTTACCCGGGGATCAACAGCGTATTGGAAGATGTTTGGTATACAACAGTGAAACAGAACACACCTATCAGTCACCATACTTCCATGTGGATGTCCGACGTCCTGCTCCGGAAGGTGTAATTGATCGTGAGTCGCACAAACTGCATTGTTTATTTTTAATGTATAGTTCTATTCCGCTCGTCGTTTGCTGTTATAAAACTAATAATCTGTGTTGATTACAAGAAAAGATAAATGCGTAGACAATAATAACTTTGACAATATTTTGTGGTTTATGGAAATCAAAATCTTTACTCAGATAATCAATCGCATATTTAAATTATTTCCCCGACCCTGCACATTCTCTGTGATGCCAAATAAACAAACAATGAACAACTTAATATTTAGTCAGATAGTCAATCAGAATAAATAAAATGGGTTTAAATATCCCACATTACATATGTCTTTAGTGAACAGGACGTTTGAAGATTAAAGACACATTTTTGATAGTCATAATCCGAATATGTTCAATTGGTAATTGTCTAAATGAATGAAAATTTTAATTCCAGCTGCGCACCCGATAGAAGTGATTGTGAAAGGAATTCCGGAAGATGGAGTACTCACTGCTAAAGAGGGAGACAATGTGGAACTTGAATGTGAAGCCCGTGGTAGGTTTTCTTTTGCTATCAAGGCATTATTTTGTATACAATTTTGCGCTTAAGAATTTTCATGACAAATTTATGACGATTTCGGTAGTCGGAGAAATCCCGATCTCTCCTTCCTTTTTTATTCGCTGTATGCTCTTATATGACCTTTCTCAATCCCACGAACCAATATTTAGTGATTTAGAGAAAAAAATGTAAATCGTCCCTTCTACGCTTGTATCATCCACATAATAATAGTAATAATAAAATCAATGGAAACGTTAAGTTGTTGGTTTATTCTGATTGTCACTTTATAAGCGTGAAGATAACTTTCGAAGGAGCTAAAATAGTTTGAAAATCCTAAAGGAGTACTCCTGTGGAATTTTTACTAGGAAAAGCTTGTGCATATTTTCCTTCAGGTTGAATAAATCTCTCTCTATTGTCATATCCCTTTGATTTTCCAATAGACAAGTCGAACCAAGACATAATACCACAACGTGAAGCAATTTACCACTTCCAATTCACCGAAGCTGCTCCAGATAGTGAGGATGTTTACGGTGGTCATATCGCGGACGAGGTAAAACAGGAACCACAACCAAACGGTGGTAGCAAACTGACTTTGAAGGGTGTCAAGGCGGACACATGGTATCAGGGACGTTGCATAGTATTACATGTGCCTGGTGGTCAATCGATCGAGGGAGTGACCACAAATGACACGATACCGAAACGATACGTTTCCAAGTACTTCTGGTCTGGCGTGACCAAACCGGATAAGGCTCCTGCAAAACCGGAAGAGCTGAAAGAACAACGCGTGGTGATTGGAAGATTCACACACGGTAAATTTAACCAAATACCGATGGATTTTGGTGCCTCAGATAGGGAACCACAGTGATACCAGGAACCGAAATTCAATAACGATTGCTTAAAATGAAAATGATTCTCACGATAAAATTGGCAGTGGTTCCCCAATGTTCTAAGTGGTTCGAGTTGTTTGAGGTTTATTAGATTTACTTGAAGGATTTCGTTGATTTATTTTCAGCGGTATTGCCCAGATAACTCAGTGACAAAAATTTGTCATTCATACTTTTTCAACTTTATCAGCCATATCAGTTCATTTTGAGATTGAAAATTTTCCATGTGTCAATGTCGTGCAATATGCATCTAACGCTTGAACAGTAAAATAATCCAATAATTTGATACATAAACATTGTTTTCCCCAGGCAGCCTTTGTAGGGTTGCAGCTCCCTTCCTGAAAGTTGGCTGTAAATTTCTATATTCAATAAATAGAAAAAAGAAGTCAAAATACATTTATTTATTTATTTTTTTGACTATAACACATACAGTGCTGTCCGATTGTAATGCACTAAAATATTTTCTTTCTGATCAAGTTGAGTTTCATTACATTTATCATCCATAATAATGCCTAAGGTATGGACAATAATTTATTTCTTGTCCATTTCGATCTACATAGTTTCTAGGCTACCTGATTTTCAATTAAACGTGCCTGACCTTGATTGCCTATATTAACCCACAAGTGTTTCACAGGGACCCGTTGCTTCAGTTTCAGTTAGACCTGTAAACTAATTGGCATATTACTGCACCCAGTGAGGTTAGTATTGGACTGTTGAATACAGCCCAACTGTTGACTTAATTCATAGGAAGTGATTCCCATTTCGTCTTACCTTTACAGATCCGAAGGTTCTTGTTAAGATTAATGGTACCGGTCCAAACGATATTATACCGTCTGTTCCCGGAAGTGATGTGAACTTACGATGCTATGCCATTGGTAAGTGCGTATTTAATTTTTTTTTGAAAACAGACCTGCAAAATATTGTAGATGCTATTCACCGGACAACGTGCAATAAGTGGTTAGCCCCCATGATAACATCACGTTATTCAAAAGGCACTACTGTCAGATAAAACGAAAAGCGGCAGTGTATTTCTTGAATGAAAATGATTCTGAAACTGAATATATATTTTTATTTGTTTAGATGTTCCAAGTGGCAAGCCGATTGAAGGACTCAAGTATTCTTGGGAGGTGCGCTCTCCAGACAATATGCCCCTGGACAGTCAGTTGCTTTCAGGTCACATTGAGACGGGAGACTTTCTATCAGAGGACGGTGGCGAATTGCGAGTGGTTGGTTATCGGTCCACTGGAGATGGTGTTAAGGTACGCTGTGTAGCTACCGGAACCGATACTGCACCTGTGGAGAAGCATCGTGGGGCAGCTTATGCTTCACCCATCTACACATTCGAGACAGCCAAGGAGGTGGAGGTACCTGCGGAACCGCCGAAGGAGGTCAAACGACTTTATGGTAAGAGTGATACATATGAATTTGTGACAATCTGAGGTTTTAAGCAAACATATTTGGGAAAATGTTGATGAGACACTCAAAAGAGGTTTACATTCGCGTTTAACCGTTATGTTGACCTTTGCTTTACGCCACTCAGATCCTGACACTCTGGAGCTGGAAGTAAGCGGCCTGAATCAAGATGGTACTTTGTCCAAGAAAGAAGGTGAAGATGTGACGCTGAACTGCAAAGTTATTGGTACGTTTCAACTTACATTGTTTTTAATGAGAATGAATATCTTTAACAGAGTTATGCTGGATAAATTAACCTCACAATTTTGATTGATAATCTAGCTTAATTTTTGTTTATTGTATTTTGCTTTAGGAAAATGTAGTCATGTAGATTGAAACTTCACCGCTTTAGTTTGTTAAAAGAGGAGATAGATGTATTGTAGTTTTTGATCAGGTATGTACATTTTTAACAATATAAAGTCTGAAACGATGTTTTGGGAATAGGATACTGGAAATTATCTAGAGAAAAAGGCCGTGAATGCCTATATATTTATACAATGAAATCAATTTGCGAAGAATTTTGAGGATGAAAAGCCTTCAGCCGGATCGGTGTATCACTGGCAGCTCATCTACTAGAGTTGACTGAGAACTCTGGTTCGAAACTAACCTTCTGCATGAGCCATACGAACATCTTGGTTTTGTAGTGGTCACCGGCTTAATTAGGCTTTGAGGTTTCCTGACATTTGACACGTCCAACGGTGTAGAAGCCGATAAACTGCGGGTCCGATAGATTGAGGTTTACGTAAAACGCCCCGCCGACTTGTGGGTTGGGTCTTGATTAACCAAAAAGTAAATCTGCTTTGGTTTGGATAACCTAGTAGCACTCCTCAAATGATTTCCTAAGATTTGTTTGTTACACAGTCTTAAGAGAGACTTGCGGGAGCATATAATTTAAAATGGAAAATGATTTCATGCAGAGTAGAATATAAGGCAACTTTTACAGACTGCAAAAGAAAATTTCAAGTGTTTCAAAATGTATACATAATTTAGTGCAGCGTTTTGCTAACTACGTTACACGGTATACTTCCTAGATACAACCACTGGTATCCCGATTGAGAACGAGGAATTCGATATTGGTTGGACTCTCGGTACCGGTCCGGATGCTCGTCCAATACCGCTTAATAACCTGGCCCAAACGGTGATCATCAATAAGGGCGAGCTCGTGTTGCACGGACTACGGCGCACACCACCGGGAACCGGCGGTTTGCGTAGTCACTGTACAGTACGTCTGACAGAGGAGCAGTTGTCTAGACCAGATGAGTATCCTGAGACACCGGTCGTTTTGAACTCGGATGCATTTGTCATTCATGTGGAACAACCGGACGATGTGAAAGAGGCGGTGAAACCAGATGAAACAAAAGATACTCCTTATATCAACTGGATACCGGGAAAAAGTAAGCGAATGATAATTGCTGAGTCGAACCGAACTGAATTTGAGAGGGGCTTAAATTGTATAAAGCTAGCAGGAATAAATACTCATTTAAGCACAAACGTTCGAAATTCAAACGTTAAATGCAGGCTCAGAACAATAACAAAACCCGATTACTTAAGAACTTGGTAAAATAACAATACTAATTTAAAATACAGTAGTTGTAGTCACAATCTCAGTGTCAATTTTAGTCTAAATCATCTTCTTCATCTACGACGAGTATGCGCTTGTGGGGTGTAATTAGAAAGACGATTAATTCATCGAATATCAGCAAATATATCACATTGAACATCGTACCCGTGGTGTCGATTGTACTGCAGAATATCTCTGTTTTTAAGAGTAAATTCCGGAATGAGTTTCTGTGAATTTGATTTCAATGAGCCGTGAGATTTAAAGGTTTCGTTTACTAATGGAAGCAGTTTGAGACAACAAACACTGACGAGTTCCACAAATACTTTTAAGAAACACTACAGTTTATTTTTGCGATCATTCAGATTCTTTACTAATTTTCAAAACCGGTCATAATCAAGTGAAATAGGTGATCGTATTAAATACTAAGGGCAACAAATTTATGAGAAATCGTTCTGAAAGAGCCAACCGTGTTCTGCATCAACTCAAAGGACCGAATTATAATTTCGTTAAGTGCTCTCCATTGATGTTTTTTCAAGTTCTTCATCTTTTACTTTTATATTTCTGTCCTATCAGAACCAAGGGATGCGGTCATTGTCAAGGTGCACAATTTGGATTCTGAAAATGTAGTTCGTGTCGATCCTGGATCTGATCTGAAACTCTCTTGTATGGCTCTCGGTACGTTTAATTCCCAAATCCTGTGTACCCCAAAACATGGAAAAAATTGTGTTGGTAGAGGATTGTTTCATGAACGGTGATGATTACTAGGGTACAAAATCATCCCCCATTTCGGAGTTACTAATGCATTCAACTTACCGATTAAGACATTTAGAAAACAGATCAATTTTCGAGAATTGAGATAAGCTCACATTGAAAATGGATACTCTGATTGAATAATTACAGGATCATCGATGTTTGGTTTTTGTTTTACAATCAAACCAATAAACAATGCATCTCAAATTAGAAACAAAAACTTCCGTTGGAAACGAACTGCTTCTACACAATCCGTGGAGAAACATGTGGATAAAATTCTTGTTTTGCTCTTCACAAAGCCAAAATCGCTCCTTTGACAGTGTTATTTGTAGTACTATACCATTCGCATGTACAGACCCCAGTATAAATCAGTCTACTGTGTTTAGACGGTCGGTGAAAGTTGAAGTCCCGGTGGGGACAGAAGAGCAGCGCACATTCTGAACCGATATCAACAAGGACCACATTGCTGTCCGGTGTTCTTTCATGGCCTTTCTAGCACAAATAATATACAGTACCCGTTTCGTAACTTCAAGCTCTAAAACACTTGTCTTCTGAAGAGGATATTTGAATACATTCTTGTTCAGCCCTTTTTGTTTTTAAGCGAGTTTTCCCGATATCCCTAGTCCTTCTTCTGAATAAATATATCAGCAATTCTTTTCTGTTCACCTTTTTCCTGTCTGAAACAGATGCTGTCAGTCTCAAACGAATTGTTCCCAGTGCTGAAATTACTCCATTATTCAGCTGGGAATTACGTAATCAACCTGGAGGCCAAATGTTAGATTATAACCAACTGAGTAACGGTGAGATTGTGATCACGCAACCAGCTCTGCATGCCTCGGGCGAGGAGATCGGTGTGAGTGAACTGAAATTGACTACCGTGAGGCGTCCTGGTCCAATGGGAAAAGCAGTTTCCGGCCGCTGTACCGTTCGCCTGGGTGAACAAGTTTTCCGATCACCTTATTTCCACATTGTGCTAGAAAGCACACGTGAAATGGAAGATTATCAGACATCGCCTACAGGCTATTGGGGTAAGATAGAAGTAATGCTATGCAAAATATGGGGATAATATGATCACACATTTCCCGCGCTTGAGGGAAATTGAATCATCGAGCAATTAGAAAAGACGAATAAAACTGCCCAAAACTCATTGTACACCTCTTCTTCCACCCAACCCCCTGCTTCCATCCATCATACAGCGACTGACGGCGCCGTTGAANTCGATGGGTTGGATGCAGACGGTAATAAACGAGCCGAAGAGGATTCAAATGCACAGTTGGACTGTGAAGCGAGAGGTTCGTTTGAAAATGCACTGTTCCTTGGCATATTTTCCTAAGTTCTTCTTTATTTCATGCCTAATTGCGTACAAAATATTATGAGAAAGAGAATGCGACGCATTATTGGGCTGTCTTGCAAACAAAGAGAAGTAGAAAGATAGACTGTGGATGTTGGGCCAAGGGGTTCAACGCATCAACCCATGAATGATTTGATGATGATTAATTCCACCGAACATCACCGTGACACCATAAGAAAATAGACGAATAGTGATTTGCTGTACCATATAAACAAATTATGTTTTACTATGGTAAATTAACAATCTAACCAATTCAGAAGAAGTTACCCAAAATCCGCATTGTGGAATGAAACAAATGTGAAATCTTGCAACCTGAGACGAAATTGATGCTTCAATTTCGAAGCTTCAATGATTTTATCGGTGCGCTACATTCAGTCCTAGAATGTACGTATTTGAGACTAGTCAAATCGATAGTGATATTATTTACTTTCGTCCATTTCAGTAGTGTAGAAAACTGAATGAAATGTTCAGATGCGAATGCTTTCATCAATCAAATGGCCACAGTTAGGTCGCTAAAGTTTTGTAAGACATTCGTTGAGTTAGTTGCTTGGATTCATATCCACGACGTGCTTCCAAGAGAAAAAATATGATTTTTAGTGTTTTGTAACTTTAAGACCCAATATGATTCTTTCTGAGAAATTGTGGTTTCTTATCTATATCTATGGCAACTGGAGAGCGTTGGCGACAAGAACGTATCGTGGTTCCCCTCAAATCTTTGAATAGGCTAGCAAACCAGGACCGGGATCAGGCGAAGTGAAATGAGTGACTGATTTGCAAAATTTTCACCCTCCATACTGTCAGAACTACACCCTAACTATATCGGTGGCATTAACTATCTACCTCCTGACTGCATTCCATTTAGTACACATTTTAGCCATTACTTCACGGAGTCTTTTAGTTACTTCATTATTTTTTCAATGGATCATTCATATACATGTATATATATACCTCACTACGAATTTTTTTCTTGCTAATTAAAGCTCTCAGCACAGTAAAGAATTCGCTTAACATAGATGCAACCAATAAAACTACGTTCAATACTGCAAATAAAGATGAAACTCAATCCATTTCAAGCTATGCCACATAATGTTGAGGAAAAATGTACGGAGGATTGCATTTTTCTGCTTCCCAAATCAACGATATGCGGACACAAGCTAAGTTTATCCACAGAATTTTCTATATTTAGAATATTTCCGAGTGAAAATAAATTAAGTTTGTAAGGCATCGACTGAATCTAATTCAGTAATCCATCAAAAAACGCACGCATGCGTTGAACTCTGTCGGTCGGTTGAGATTCCGCTGTGGAAATTCTAAACAAACCGACTTGATTGGCAGTCCATTAGAGGCAGTGCGATNTGAGGCTTTCCACCTAATCCATTCGGTCATTGGACTTCATTGGGACGAGGTCAATGTTTGTTTGAGACGGATGCGATTGTAATTTAAATGGATTAGAATCTCGAAATGAAGTCGTGTTTTCAGATGAACTGGTAGTGTGGGACTGTCTCGTGTAAAACCTGTCCCTGTTCAGTCCACTTGTTATAAACCGCATGTCAAAATCCACATATAATTATTCCTCCGAAGCCTCACACAGCAAACTAGCATTATTCAAGCAACTTTTGTGTTAGTCATTTATTTCATTCAATTTTTTAACTATTCGATTATACAAAAGTTATTGCATAGTTAATTAACCAAAATGCCTTATAATAACAAAATATGACACCATAGTAACAAGATAAAGACAATTCAATTGTTATTGGGCGACATTGCCGACTCTGAAGTGTCCATACCAGGTTATGTCATGTTTCGGGCGGATAGGAACCCTATACATGACATAACCTGGTA
>UZAN01040195.1:20573-31696 GCA_900618425.1 Echinostoma caproni
TTATCCACCGTAATCCCGAATGCCTAGCACTTCCTTGTTTCATCTCACCCGATCACATGCAGCTTTGAAGAACCAGTATTGATTTAAGCGGATGAACGCAAACAACCGATCGTCTTCTATGGTCACAGATCACAGATTTCTAGTCCGCTATCAACCTATGACAACAGATGTCCTTCCCCCACCCACAGTTTCTGACCTAACCGCGGCAGATGTGATGCGCACCTTGTTGTCAACCTGTATGTGTGTTCTTTCTGTCCTCCTCCGCATCACCGAGAAGAGTTTATGACTTGACCGCATTCGTTGATGGTCTCTTTCGGTCGCCGTAACGATGATTGTCGTCGTGGTCGTGATCCACCCACCATGTAACACGGTATGTGCTCAAGGTTGGCAAACCTCTGTGCGTTAGTTCGATTGCTTATTCTTGTGTGACCGCGAGCGCGCCATGCATGACTAAGCATTTGGAGCACAGAACCCCAACCCCGACACAAACCCACACCGCGCAGAACGAAATGTAAATGCACTCGACTCTGACATCATCACCATCGTCATCGTCATCATCATCACCTTCATTCATCACCCCACCCCACCCCTGATAGTCATAGTCATCGATCCGGGTGCGTGGTGACCTGGTCTCTATCTAGCTAAACTAACCTCATCTATGAATAGGCGCAATGCAAAAGAGAAGACGAAGGAACAACACGATATAAGGTGCCCGCAGTTTTGACGGACACGGACAAAGAAAACAGACAATACCATAACCTGGTCACAGTTCTTCACATTGGCATCGATATGCATGGTTGTGCTTTCACGTGCGCACGCGGGAGCCAATGTGCGTGCACCAGTGAGCATGTGATTAAATTTGATTTGGTGAAGTGCACCTTGGAAGACGATTGCGGATTTTGCTCTTCACCCTCCGTCCTGTCACCCCGTCCCTCCGCACGCTCCAAGCCCCTCTGGTCAACATCCTCCTTAGTGTTGTCAAAGCCACCGCCACCACTGACCTTAACATCTTGGTTACATTTGAATGCGCAGCCGGGATCGAAGTTCGAGCGAACGTACTTGTAAATTCGAAATATTCATAAGTTGTGTCATCCGGGTAATATACACCGGGGTAAGTGTTGCAAAATTGCACTGGACGAAATTAAAATTCGGCAACTGGCGGTAAACATTCTTTTCGAATAGTTGCTTTTCTGGGTGAGAATACGACGAAACAATACCAGCGATATGATGAACGAACTGCAAGAACTAGGGGCACGACACTTGGTGGAAACCGAAAGAAAAATCGTGAACCACTTTACAACCGCACATTGAAAATAGTTTGTTACACTCGTACTATTAGCAAAAAACAGACTGCTTGTGAAAGAGGAAATACATTGGTTAATCCTTCAATGAAATGTGTATTTCATTCTTTTTATAACAAAATTTGTAAACCTATATCGCCAAGTGAGATGGAATTTACCAGTGAATGAAGACGAATCTAACCGCTAGGCGGAGAAGAAGAGTCGAGATATGGAATCTGAAGTCCAAATCCTGTTACTTTGCACACTGTGCATACCAATAGCAGTAAACCATACATACTGACAATTAGAAGAACTGTTAATGAAAAATGTGCCTTGCTCTAAACTTTCTTAAGGACAATCGGAATCATTCAATGCTATTCACGAATCCTCTGGGGTACTCCGGAGCTTCAATGATCGGTATCGGAAACGGATAACCGTTTCTTATCTTATAATACCAACTCCGGGGCGCAGAATATGTACGATACATGCTTGTCCACTGACTTTTGTATCAATCACCGTTTTCAGTTCATGGGAATTACTGTGAAAGGCGTCAGTATTCAGTTTGGGACCTAATGTAAGTGTATGCAGAAGGTAACAGTAGTTTCATCTTAGCTCGGTCCTTCCCGGCTACCAGTTTGACGCTTGGAGATGATAGTTATCCATGGTCAGAAACTCGAGGACACAAATGACAGAATCATTTGAAAAATCGTTATAAACATTCACTGCAAATTCCCACCGCCCATTCCAGTCGATGGACAGACAAAATCGAAGACCACATGTATACAAAATACTTACGCTGCCCGTTACCCATTCTTCCATTGCCAATCGTTTTCAACTTCGCTACGTACAATGTTCACAGTTCATCTATATCAACCTGACAGTTGAATATGACTTTTGTCTGGACCAACTGGCCCTCGTAATTTACCCAGCGGCTGACTGTTGGGGTGAAATGTAATGAGTTTGCGCGCACGCACGCATGCAAGTTAGTTCACTCGATCGGACGCACAAACGCACAGCCTACATGCCGGTGTTTTAATACCCCTTCTGAAACAATCTCAGATGAAAGGAAAGTGCATTCAAATGCGATGGGAACCCTTGTGGTGACCGATAAAAAGCATTGGGCAGTTGTTTCCTCCTGTTTGGGACTCGTAAGCAGTGACAAAAAAATCCAAACAATACCTGTCTGCAATGAGAGTGCAAATGTGTTACTAATAACAACAACAAACGAAAGTCTTCCCATCCGCCACCCACCCATCCACGCACACCCCGTTTGAACGACAGACCATCGCAATTGGGCGATTTTACCCTATATCGTCTGCTGGTCATGGTTAGCGAGTTCCGGGGTCACGAACTCGTCATTATATTTCAATCCATCTGTGGACATATTTGAAATCAGTGGATAGTTGGACAGAAGTGTGCCCTGTGTATGACGAACAGATTTCTCCGCCCTATATAGTCTCGGTCTGTCAGCATCCCATTTGTGCGTGTGTATGCGCGTATTCTTTCAGTGTGAGAAGACAGTGCAGCAGCCAACGTCATCATATACCGGTTGCTTGGGTGTGTCCATCAGATGTATACACCCGTATCGAGGATACGAATTTCTGATGTAGGAAATTGGGGTTAATGAAGCTATTTCATTCCATACGTTTTTGGTTGGTTGCTAAGACGCAAACAGTAGTGGCCATATGCAGTGACAAAGCATACAACCGTAAGCCACCATAGTAATGACCTTGAAGAAAACATGAGTCGCTTGCGATTGAGACTAACAATGTCGGAAGCATGGCCGAATAAATCAGCTGACAATGGTATTGGGCATAGTCTTCTACGTGCAGACAATCTGATACTGTACAAACGTACGAAGAATCAGCTGTAACACAGGACAATCACGTGTGATTCTGAGTGAATCCTGTCCAGCGATAACTGTCACCTAACCGAGTTCTGGGTGTTAGAAAAGAATGGATCCGAACTTGGATTTCAAGTTAGGAATAGTTAGTTACATCATTGGAACAAAGAGACAGATAGTTTCATTGGAAAACAGACACAACAGAGCAGTTACTGTGACTACTGTTGATCATGGCAACCGATTCACCTTGCATACGAAATGTGTCACCGGCCAGTATTGTCTAGAATTTGTGCATATCAATGTAAGGTTGGTACAAAGATGCAATAACGATGACGAGGAACAGTACTGTGTCTGTGGTTTGTTTCCCTGAGCGAACGAAGTGAATAGGGAATACAAAGTGGTCTCTACTTACGTGATCACCGTACAGCAAATCAGCCATTAGAATACGTCGTAATGTGTGAGGGTCGGGAAATACTTGAGTAACAGAAAACTTTCTTTATGATCAAAAGCACTAGCTGTTTTAGAGCCCATGAGTAAATTCACAAACGCTTGGATTGGACAGCAAAAGCCCAACCCCTGAGCTGCACAGATTTCACATACTGCCGGTCAACTTCCAAGTAGTGAGACCGATTCACGTCAAGTCAAGTCAAGTCAAGATACCGCTTATGCGTACAAAGGGTGACATTTCAAGGTGAAATATAGCTAGACTCCAGTACCTGTCATATCAAATTATCAAAGCAAGAACTTACTCAAAAATACATTGTTACTAACAACTTGAGTTCATTCCCAGTTCATTCCGTTTGCAGCCACTGATCTACCAAATCTGGTTGAAACCTGGAAGGTATTTTTCACATGCGCGCAGTCAGTCCAACGAAGTCTGACCGTGACTTGGAACAAAGATTGGTGGTCACAGTATTCCACGCGCTGGCTTTGAAGCCACAGTGACCCAAGTTTAAAGAAGATGAAGAGATTCTCTGTTTTGTAATTTAGCTTTGTGAGTCTCGCGTGATGCATGTGGGGGTGTCCAAAACACTTTGCGAAAGTCACTCCCAAAAAGGTTTCTAGGTGACTCTGCTCAGACCAACCGAGATACACACGGTGATTACACGAAGAAGACAGTAAATTGGCAATGCGCAATTTCGCTGGATCTCGTGATGTGGAACAAAAAGGCACATAAAAAGTATGAAAAACTGCTAGTTTTCCTGGCTTCTGTTGAAAAAAGTTTACAGAGGGGAATGACCAGCTTTTGCAGTTTACACAAATCACCATTTCATCAGTAAATAGTTAATAAACGAATGTAAGGAGGTAGACAGTTACACTGACCGCATTTGTCCGGTTGATGACTTATCTGGTTTCAAGTGCGTGGCCCTTAAATTTTGCATTGCACTCGACTAACGTGCAGGGGATCGGTTTTATAAAGTTGAGGGTTTCTTTGATGCAAAATGAATGATACACAATAAGGGCAATCATTTTTGACTTTAAAACTGGACACCAGTAACTAACTGACTGTTGATCATCGAGTTTATAATCAATTATTGTCCACAGTGTGCCGCTGATGAGACTGGGCGGAATCTGTGGGAAATAAAATTATGCATAGTCGCTTCCTTACATTGGCATCTGATACGATAAAACCATTTATTGTCGATTATACTCTAATAGACAGTTAGTCAATGGAGTATATTCATTGTTAGATAATGACTCCAGCAGGAAAATAAGTTTGGGAGGAGGGACGTTGCTAGGATACCGGCATAGCTGCAAATAAATGATGTTCAAGTAAACCAACCTAACCGTACTCTGTATCTGGTCAACTTTCAGTCAACAGACCAACGCAAAATCAATGCCAAGACCCTCTCACAACAGAATTGGTTTTACTGTAAAGGATGGCTAACAGCACTGCGTTTTATGTTAGTGTCTGTTGTGGGACTCGAACGACGAACAACTAGAGACGATTAAAATCCACAATTTTCGAATTTATTTGGGTCCAAAAATGCATACATTAAGGTACAGTGATTCACGATTACGGACCACTTGACTAACTTCCACTCCATTTCCGTCGGCCACGCTTGGCTGAAAAGTCCGAACGAAAGTTCGCATGCTTTCTACGTTCAACCACTGCACCACTCACCATTGCATATTACATATTTGGCAAAGTTTTCTGTTCCAACTGGTTCAGTCGTGTTTTGCTCCACTTAAGAGATTGAAGCTCGTTACCGGTTCGTTCGCAACGCAACACAGATTAGGTGATGTGTGTGTGTGTATGTGTGTATGAGCGGTGACCGCTCGACCAACTGTACCGAAATCTAATTGCACATATATACAACACAAACTGCAATGAGTGATTCATAAACGTCTGTTTTAGAATGAAATATTTCAGCTTTCAGATCCACACTTCTCTATTACATGCACACTTAGGTACTGCACATGTGATCAGTGTTGTGAGCGTATGTGCGCTTCCCGAATCGAGTGTTTAACGGATTTGCGCAAAACTAGAAAATAAATCAAATATCCCGAATTCTGAATATGATTCAAGGTGGTGAACCACTAGCCTACTCTTCAAACAAACGGCACTATATAGTAGAGAGATGAAATGGGATTGTGTTTTAGACAACGACCTTAAATAGCGCATTACGTGAACCGCGGTGAGGCGCCTTCAAGTGACGTGAATAGTTTAACAATTGATATTATCTTATTCCTCACACCTTAATGTGATGATTAGCAGAGTTGGTAAACACCGTAGTATGGTGTTGGTGTTGGTGGTGATGTTGGTTCTCTAATGGACCCACTATAACCAAAGGAATCACTTGGCCATGCCGGCCTAGCATGAGTTTGACCGATCGGTACGGTGCATGTTTATGGAATAAATGAGTACTCAGCAAAATGTTGATGTTTCACTTTTTAATTTCAGTCTTTGCTTTTATACGCGTGTCGTTCTGTACGTGTGTGTGTGCAGCCTCAGGCGTGAGAGCGAGCACGAATGGCGTACACATTAAAACACGCGGATGTCTCAGCACGAGCCAGAGTTTATACGGTCATGCAAACCACGGAATGACACCCGACTGCAGGTGGATGTGTCGTCTCACGCTGAGCAGGTCTCATCAAACCGAAATGATGACAACGAATTTTGTACTCAAGATCACATGTATACACCTACTCATATGCACACGTTTTATCAGGCATGAGAAACTGTGGCTCTTTCAGAAGGGTGCATCAACAGGGCGCAATGAATTCCGTACACCTGAGAAACCAACTCGGCGGTGGGTGAGCTCTGGTGGGTACTGGAAATCAATGAATCAAATTAGTCTGGAAATTTGTTTGTGAAGATTGTGAAGAATTTATCTATGGCTGCTTCTGATACAATGTTATTTTCTTCTTTCCATAAAAGTAAGCCACGAACGCACACTTGTTGTGGCAAGAAAAAATATGCACTAAATACATGTCATCAAAATGTGTCTTCATCTTTCCGGTCAATCGTGCCATCCTCATCAAATCACCTTTTCGCTGTTTTGGTCATTTAAATACTCCGTTTGGATAATCCCAGATGGGTTCAAGTTAATTTACTCTTTTATGACTAGGTCAATTGACATAGATAAATCTACGTGAATGATTTTGTAAATAAAAGCACCCACTTAAATAAAACTGACCTTTTTAACCCCAAGAAAAGTCAATGATACGCGGATCCACGTAAAAAACTCTTTTGTGTTAGCCTCACTTCTTTTGAATTCATTCGGTTCTCTTAAGCTCAATGCAGTTTGAAGGTAGAGGCTACGTACGCATTCGTCCATCAGTTCCCATTGGCCGCCCAATCACGTGATACAAGTGTTCACGACACACATTGACTAATACCCTTCCAATCCCTTTCGTCCGTGAGCCAGCTTGACCTAGTTTCAGGCCATCGTTTAATCGATTGATTTATTCCTACCATCATTCATTAAATCGTTAGCCCGGTTCCGATCAGCACGCTCTCTTGTGTGTTCTGATTTCTTGTGCTGAATTGCGGGCCCCTCAAAATACTGTGCATTGGCGTCGCGGTTGGAATTCGGTCTTAGCAGTGGACAAGGCGCGTTAGGCAGCGGTTTCGTATTCCTCGCGACTCTTGAGAATTCCGAACTACGTTTGTGGCCCCTGGGCTGGACTCGAACCATGAGCCTCCGGGTTGGGATCCGCAACTCCCTGAGCTTAATGGGCAATGGCCATGACCAAATATGAAGCAACTAATGTCAGGGCAACGTCATGCGAATTCACAGTCAGATGGATTCACGTAATGTTTTTTTGGTTGATACGTCTTACTCTCCGGGAGTTCATGAATCCCTTAATTAGCACCCACACAATATACAGTTTTCCCATCTTATGTTGTTTGTCTGCTATTTCTGGGCTTGCACTGAACAACTTGTCCATTTCACGTTGGGGTTGTTCTTTACAGTCCGGCTACTCTTGGTTTGTCACAGGCACACACAGACGCACTTTATGTCCTGGGAAGGCTTATATCAGGATCTTATTCCGTTCCCTCAGAGGCCACTGACAAAAGCAAGAAATGAATGCAATATCTTGATGATGTGTTTTCAGTATGATACTCATTTATCTGGTTTCTATTGTAAACATATCCTCAGCCCGTATCACATCAGCCATCGTGGTGAACAGTACTAGGGATAGAAATCTCCCAAATCGAGGATAATCGTCTCAGTTTCTGTTGAGCGAATGAGCTTGTCACACGAACGGTAATGTGATTCAATCCAATATGATTCAATCAGTTTAGATAAGGGTGAGGGCTGCGTAATCCCAATGACGGTGTCGTGACAAAAACGTCGATGTGACTGGCCTTCTAAAACTAAAGTGATTGACTCCCTCACTTCCGAGGCGCGGGATTACTTCCTGCTGCCTTACAGTTTGCAGTTGGTTGTGCAAAGTCTAGAGGTGCGCCCTAAAAATAAAAAAACGCCGCGTGACACCGGGGACGTTTCTCGTACAAAACCCCCAAGTAACTTCATGATCAGGTCTTCTACGGCGGCAATCAGAGACATTCATGGAGCCGTCTTATCCTTTCCCACCGCAGTAAAGATAAAGAAAAAGAAAGTGCAATTCCGGGGTACCATGGGCGACTATTGGGCAGCATGATACACACATGGAGAGTATGGAGGGAGAGAGAGTACCAAAGCGACAGTAGGAATCAGAATATGGAGTCAAATAGGAGTACAATATGGGCTAATGCTAAAGTGTTATATTGCCTAAGTAATTGTGAAGAAGAGTATGTGAATGAATCCAATAGTCACGAAGATTTACTGCTCAGTTATGAAAACCACCACCTTCAACACCAACACCGCCACTACCAAGAAAAACGACAATCCACATTGCAATCAAAATAAGGGTCTCGTATTAGCTTGACCAGTTTAACTGAAGCATCATTTAAGAGTATTATTTTCCATAATAACTCGCAGTCTACTAATTGACATCTGTTACGAAAGTTCATAAAGCACATCATGGTGGGAAGAAAGTCTTTATTTTTCCAGTTTAGTGCACGAAATCTCCTTATTCTCGATCTCTGTCTCGAGTTTAAAATACTGGAATGATGAAACGTTTCGTCAGATCACTTTGAAAAAAAGCAGTGGAAATTCTAATCATGAGCTACGTAAAAAGGATCTAATAAGAACTGATTCTTTATAACATTGAAGGAAGTAGTATGATTATCACTCTATCGATTTTGATCAATCCAAAAACAGGGTTAGAGCTCACGAAACCAATCCACAGGGACCGTTGAAAGAATAGAACCTACACACGATTCGTACGGGTTATTTTTATGCGCTTGCAGGAACGAATGTGTGTTAAAAACAATTGGGATCTACATATTAGTTGCTTTTTTTGAACACATGGACACATGTCCACCTTTCTTTCTGATCGATCGGTTAGTCAGTAACTCCACTCAATTCAACCACTAAACCACTCACCCACTCTCTCTCTCTCTCTGTTTCTGTTGGCGGTTCACTTAAGTTGCCTGGGTGATATTTTGATAAGCGTGGTCATAAAATTGTTTAATGTTCCCATTTTTGTCCACGGTTACAACTACTGGTTCTATCTCATCCGCAATAGCTGATGGTTTGGTATCGACAAACTGGCCACCTGCCTAGCTGACCGAATACGACTAGGTGAGCATTGGTTTGCCTAATCACAAACACATTGGTAGTGCCAAGTCGGCGGATCACTGAATCCTGTGTCACCTTTCTCTGGACACCGGTTCCTTTATATTGGTGAAAACACGCAAAAATGTGGTTGGGTTTGATAAAACGAAACTGTTTGAATATGAGTTTCCGTGACAAACAATTGGCACATTATCCTACTCATAAGTATTCTATCATCTACTCCGGTGTTACTGGGATATGTGTGTAACTGAGAGAAAACATTGAAGTTACGTGAAAGTTGTTTTCGGGATAGGACTCGCTATTCGAGTACATACACAACAGTTGGTAGATCTTATAAATGAAATTAGAAGTATAGTAACTTAACAATAGCGTCATAGTTCGAACCCTTAGAGTAGTTGTTATACCAAGAGCAAATGCTTGCCCAGGTAACAGGAATGCTCGCGAAAATTCATCCTTATAAGCGGGTGTCAAATAAGCATGGAAAATGCATAAATATTAAGTGCTATAAATCGTGTTATGAATTAGCTAAGAGAACCCGGCGATCTCATAAGGACAATTGGATGTACTATGTCCTGTGCTGCTGGTTGACGTTTTCTACGAGGCGAGATTTCATACAATAAACGTTTCCGCCCTTGACAAACTGGATTGGTAAACTGATTCTTTCCATAAATGAAATAAAATACGCGCAATGCGTTTGTACCACAATAATCGAAAAGGTCCAAATCACCACTGTCGGGTAGTTGACAAACACACCGAGTGTATTTTGAGATGTCAAGGCACAAATTGATTCTGAAGGACTGTGAGCCACAATTATCAAAGGGCTTGTACGCTCGTAAGCAAGCACTCACGCACGCATGAGTGCATATCGACAGGTTCGAACAATTTCATTTATTAATCAAATCTTTCCTGTCATCCACAAGACGAGCATTAGATCATCTGTTTCAATTTCATCGCTAGTTTCTCTGAGGGTTTAGAAATTCCAAATATACACTTGATTTTACCTTTCATGACCCAATCAACTGGGGATGTTTCCTTCTGTTTTTGATCTGGATCAGATGATTTTTTCTATACAAATCAACCGTGTCACGTGACACCTTAGTCAACGGTGAACCGTCGCTTCCTAACAGAGTCACAACCATGACTGTTGACACTGGTAATACCTGTTTGCTCTCGCCAATTAACACGGATCGATCCCATACACTGTGACCTATGATCAGNGATCAGCCGAGTGAAATCTGATTCCTGAATGGTGGGACGAAGCGATTGAGGTACACGTAGAATATCTATACGTTGTCGCCTTTGCCTTCTCTGACTGCTACAGCACGCCCACCATTTATTTGCATGTTTAAAGAAGTTGGTTCAGACGGGTAGGATTTCCGTATGCAAATTGTCTGGTGCAATGTTGTGTAACTGTTTCGAACAGTTACATAAATGTATCTAGCTGGCCATCGTGTAGCGTGATGTGAGTCATGTGTGTGTGTGTGTGCGCGCGCGCGCCTATGTGACCCACATTACTGACGCACGCTCGTGTGCAGTCTGGATGAGGGGTGGGCGGGCGGGCGAGAGAGATATGCAGATCCTAACCACTGTACCACTGTAGCCGCCTACATCTCGGCACAAACTAGCAGTCGACCTCAGCTAGCAGTTGGTTCAACGGATAGGTGCTTAGTTTGTTGCATGAGATATAAAATCCAACAACAAATGCACCGATATTTTCTTATTCTGAGCTGAACGTGCAATCCTTGATGAAAAGCTCTGTGAGATCGCCCGCTTGAGAAATACGATTTAACCTACGGCAGCCCAATAGAATATCAAGTTGAAAAGCTGTTTATTACAATCTGTCCTCCTGTATACTTTGTATTATGGCAG
>UZAN01040195.1:36227-67666 GCA_900618425.1 Echinostoma caproni
CCACCACCACCACCACCACCACCACCATAAATAAGTAAATAAGTAATTATTCGAAAGAGCGACTCGTCAATGAATGATACAATACATCATTGATCGCTTCGATTTTCGATCAGAAAAAAGAACAAAGATAAAGGAGATGACAAATTGTAAATTGCGTTACTAATTACGGTCTGAAACTATAGTTGCGTTGACTGGGAGGTATAAATCAATTCATTGTTTGAAATCGACCTTAGTAGACTACATATATATGTCAGTGACGTTTATACACACGCTGCAACTGCATTATCAAGCGATCAGTGTGAATCGATATGACTGACGACCATCTTGACAAATCCGTCAAATAGCGGTGGGAGTAGTACTAATATTAGCAGTAGTATGAATAGTAGTGATGGACATCCGATGCTGGTGAGCTCGTGTGTATAACGCATTGTTACCATAGCAACCAAAAACCTAAAGCTTTGAAAGTGTAAGAAAACGATACATATAACGTTAATCGAAAACACGAACAGCAGATTAATGCCTCAAAAAGAATGGGTCTTTTTCTCATAATTTCTTTCCCACCAAAATGAATTGATTGGCTTTGCAACAATGTGCTGGGATCACTCGTGGACCCAAAATGCCCATTTGTGTTCTTAACTCACTTAACGATTAGGCAAATGGATCAGACCAACTTATAACTGCACATTTGGGTTGAAATATTAAATAGAACTTCGCTCACTGTTGCCGTACTCCACCAAGCGGTTGGAGAGAGAAAAAGACTGAACAGTACGAGTGAGAAAGAACATAGTTTACTGGTTATGTTACCAATAGGAAATCCATTTCTGAGAGATACATATTTGAAGTTGTTTGGAGCGGTGTACGAAATCCCTAAAATTTGTTAAAAGTGACCATCTTAATTTGATTCTTTTGACAAAGGATGTCACAAGAAAATTGGTTACAGATCTATTCTACTCAACCAAGGCTGACCCAGAAAAATGGTCTGTCTGAGGGTGTCCCTACTATCAGAATCAACACCAGAGAACGTTCACGCAGAGCCAAGGTATTCACAAAAACCCTGATCCCACCACAAAGTCTTTCAGCCCTTTAACACACCTATTGCACAACCTCTAAGCTTGTGATCTGTCGAACGTCAAACTTGGTAATTCCGATGCATTAGAGACGACAGAAGTTGCAAATACGGGAATAACTTGTGTCCTAAAGCTGGAACCGCAATGGGGCTCTAGAAGATCCAACATACATAAACTTGTGAAGTTAGATCTAGGAAAGTGTTTATTGAGCACCCTTTCAGGATTAGATACTGTTAATTAGCATGTTATTGTTCGGCAAGTAATCGTCCACTAGCATAACCCAAACAAATTAAAGATGTAAGCGTTTTCTACTAAAAAAATTATGTACGTTAAGATGTGAATCAAAATTTGTAAAGTAATCAATGACTGCCATGGACAACCTATAGGTGACAGGGAGAGACTATTGAACCGAAGTGGAGGGGTTCGAACGCATAAACAGTGATGCAAATTAATGGCGATCTGTACTGCTCGTACAAAAATAAAGATCATTTCAGAGTAAATCCAACTGAACGCAGCTCACGGTTTGCTCTTTGACAAGCTATGCGATGTGAGAGATTACTTGTCTAATTACATCCCCCGAGAAAACCATCACAATCATCTCCCCCCTCCTAGAACTTTGGATAATCTCCGTTCCCACATGCACAGTCATCACCGATTTGGACCTATTTTCTTGTCCGGATACCTCGTTTGCTGTCACTGATTTCAAGAAAGGTATCATTTCTGGATTTATGGTTATCAGTAAACCTCCTCCAACGCGCCGGGGTTGATAATATCCAGCTTTTACTTATGGGAACCTCTTTGAACTTCATTGCGTGTGATTTTAGCATTTGGTCACTGTCGTCGGGACGTCACATGACTGCGGCTTACAACAACCTGCCGACTAACTAAAACTGCCAGTTGTCGTGCTGAATTACAAACTTCAGATGTCTACCTTATCCGATCTTTAACCGATTAAGGGGTCTGATATCCATGGGGTACCATACGTTTGTGGCGGTTACCATTTTTTTCATATTTCGTTAAAATATGAGATAATTTGGTAAAATTTCGAACCCCGCCTTTGCCACCTAGATGTTCAAAAATAGTGATAATCTTGTACGTTTGCTAGAATGGAGATTACCCAAAAACCCAGGTGGGGCAACACCTTCGTTATTAGGTTTATATCTGATCTGGTCCATATAGTCGATCCCAGTAATTCGGTGACCATACAAATGACTAATTCCGAAGGAGCGCTACGATTTCTGATAGATCCACGATCTTAAAGTCACAGCTCTATACACAGTGCTGCCATTATTTCTACCCTCAAATGTTATAAGGGCGTAAATCCTCGCGCGTTGAGTAGCAATCACGTGACACCAGGTGGAACTGGTTCACGTTCGCACCAGATACGATTGAGCACCACTGCAGGAGGGAATGAATAAATGAAATACCTATGGCGAATTCCCACCCGAACTGACATTGCAAACGTAATGATTTGAAGGTGGTAAATGATTCGGAAACACGCGGGTGTTGTGCCAAATGGACACCTACTGTGTGGAAGAAGGTGGAGCACGTACGTGTGAATGAACATTTGGTATCATAGAGGTGATGATTACGTCAGCTAACAAGTGTTACTCACTCGCAGCAGTTGTTCAGCCAAGCGAAGCCCGAAAGGACGAGATTATTTAACTTATGGCTGTTAGTTCGATAAACTTTATGATTTGTATATGAATTTAGTACATCAGTTACTGAATGCTGTTTACATGTCTATAGATTCTACACAAATTTCTAATTTGCAAGGCTGATTACATTTTCTTCAGACATATCTTTCTATGAAACTGCGTTTATGAATGGTTTCTGTGATTGGATGTTGAGTTTGTGGGTTCGATACCACTAATCAGGACAAATGCGATTTGAGTGCCTTTTGTAGAATATTTGAATGAGTCCGTAACACTTCTTTGAGAATGTTCCCCGAAGAACAGATGCAACCAGCGCTGTACGTCCAAGATTTCTGAAAAAATACACATCCTTGGGACAAGTAGATGAATGACCTGATAAGAGATTACCGAATGCGTGTACTTGACGAATGGTAACAACCAAAACACCGTCCGCATGCTTACTGAGATATTTAGTCTATTAATTCAGGGATTAGTTGGTGATTATTATATATATATATATATATATATACATATATATATATATGTCCACCATGGCATAACAAATGATAGGTACCATTGATTGTTATAAAGTTGGCGAGCCCTTTTCACGGTGACATGGTTGCTCTCCCACATGTAGCCGTGATGTTCATCGGATTCGTATACGCTAAATCACATTCTTCTATTACTTTCGACATGTCTGGTCGCAAGCGAAATAAAAATCAACTGGCCCACCGAAAGCCTTCAATTAAATCTGAGCGTCGACTTGCAGAGTCAGCAGAAAACGGAGCAACTGTATTATCCAGAATAGACAAGAAAGTGCGAGGGACAACGATAACAGCAATTGAAGAAAACTTCACCGGGCAGAAGTTCGATCATACCGACATGATGTGATGCCGCTGGTTTTAACTGGTACACTCGTCTCTCCTGCATCCACTGGTCATTAGTTAGATAAAATCTCAGTATCGGATTGATGAGCCTCTTCAGCGGAAAGAATCAATCAGCGATATCACTATAATGGTGGAGCAGAGGTTGAGTGGCCGTCACCGGCGTGCTTTGGACCCCATGGTACACCGTTTGAAGCCCGCACTGTCACCCAAATTTGGTGGTAAACGGCTTGTTTGTATTCCGGTTTAATACCACGCTTAATCTAGCGGGGCCTTTTGTGGTTCCCCACTTGAAGTCCCGGGGCTTAGGTTGCCGTTTACCATAACTCAACAGCAGGTATTCGCGACCATAGGGTTTACCCCGTCTGCTACCCATCACACATGTGTGTAATAAAAAACAAATGAACACAACAACTAGGTGCATAATGTTCCAATGAGTTTGAGCTGAGTTTTCACTATTGACAGTTAACTGATTCACAGCGTTGCTATAAAAACACTAACCACTAATCCACAATAACTTGTGAATAAAGTTATGGGATAGATATATGTGGTTTACTGGATGAGCCGGGGATTGTGAATGAGGATAGAGGCTGAAAGATATTCGGTTTAAACCTTTTCCAATCACCCAATTAACAGTAAAAATCCCTGAATAGAAAAGTAGTTTTTGCTTGCAGTAACAATAACTTCCATCTCTCTCTCCCTTCCTCACGCATTTAATCACTCATTCGCCACGTGTTTTTAAAACAGACAATTTAGCCGCTAATCTTGGCAATCGATTTCACTTGTCTCTAACTACAACTAACCTCAGTAATAGTAGCCTCAAAAGGGCATATTTAATGACTCACTTCGATCGATTATTTGCTGCGTTCGACTCGACCATAATTTCATGCTGCTTTTGTGATCCATCGACGTAAACGATCTCGCAATCCACAGCCATGTTGCGGAGCACTGGGATCAAAATCAGTTAAGATGAAAAAGCAATAATATCCGACAGTTTTCCGAATCCACCTGCTGTTACCAATCGACAGGTGACAACACAGTGAACCGGTACACAATTGCAATCTGATCTTGTCGGAACCCCTTGAAGTACTTACTGGTCCACGTGTGGATGTGTGTGTGTGTGTGTGTGTGTGTGACAAAGGCACAATGAATCGTCCGATGGGACGCAATGTTGTTCGAGTTTGTTTGATGAGGATAGAATATGATGAGGTTGATGTGTGTTGTGTGTGTATTTATGTGTGTGTAGGTGGGTGGGTGGGTTGGTTTGTGCGTGTGTGGTCGGCTGGAGGCAGAGCGATAACTGTGAACGAGCAACACTCACAACGGGTAAAATGTGAACGCCGCGGGTTTGTTCGAACCAGGTCTGAAGGCAGATGTGAACACGTGTTTTCTACACGTTAGCGTCTCTTTATATTTGCATGCGTGTCTGTGTATTTCTGTACATGCACATAGGTACTCACGGCTGATACACGAGTGGAGTCAAATTATAGCGAGTGGAAAATTTTCCGGTCAAATTGAAATCCGTTTTACAAAAGGGAAAGACTAATCAGATCTATGATTACATGTATGAGCACACACACTCGAAATATTGCAATGCACAGATAGACAGGTGGGCAAAGCAATTCGTGCAACGAGTACGCGTAGGCCACAGTCGGGTACATACAGCCATACACACACACACACAGGCACACACTCAAACGCAGAACGGTATAACGTGGACTGCGAAAATACACACCACAAGGTGCGCGCACGCGCGTGTGTTTGGCGTCAAATCAGATGGCGCGATTTGTAATCTGATTGGTTCCGGTTTCGACCTCGTCTGACTTGGGTTTACTCAATACTGCTGACTACAGTGCGGCAAGCGAAACAAAACTCATCGCGTAGATAGGTCAGTAGGTTCTTGCCCATACCCTCATATGTCACCATCGTTCGACAGTTTTGGCTTCATGGTTGTCGTGTGGATGTGTTGCAACCCTGAGAGTAGGGGTGGGGCTGAGCCATTTGAAATGAGCCGTGAAGTAAGGTAAACAACCTGTCCTATATTACTTGCAGCATGAGTCATGCTCCGAACACACTGATACACTTACATTCCAAATGAGTACACGCCTGGGTGGATGGGGTGGGGGGGATAGTGTTTCTGCTGGACATACTCCCTTGCACTTTTCTCGCACGCACGCACGCACGCACGCACGATTCAATACCAGCTGTGTGGTTACCACGCCACGTGTGTGGACCATACTGGACTGGACTGGACTGGACCGGGCTGGATTGGACTGAACTGCGCTGACCGAATACGCGTGTCTGGATGTTTGACTAGGTGAAAGAGAAGTGGGCTAGGGCGTTGCTCATTTGATCTACCCCTACCTCCCCTTGATCATCCAAATCGCCAATCCAACCGTGCTTACTCATCGGTTCGATTATGCCAACTCACAAAACCGGTGTCCTCAGGCAACATCGGAAATATGTGTGGTTTGTCCGTCCTGATCGTTTGTCGATTGGTTAGTCGGTCCCATCAGCTGACTAACATCCTGAGCGTGTGTGAATATATATCAGCAACCGCGGATTCTAATCTTTTACCGCCGATGACAACAACAACAACAACAACGCATCTGAAGATGCATCGATTCACGCCATGGTGAACTCACGCTGGGCGTGTGTCAGGTAAAGGGCATGCCTGCGAAGGCCAAAGAGAGGGGGTGTGGTCAGTGTGTGAGTGATGTGGTTCCATCGGACAGTAATTCAATCACTCCTTGCCACGTATGTTGATCTAAGTGTACGTACAGGTCGCGCCTTACCAATCCCACAGAGCGCATTGAAATCTGTCTTACAATATGAACGGATGTTAATCTATCACTACTCACCGAAAAGGTGAGATGGTGACTTCATACCTTTATTTTTGAATATAGAACTTTAATGTGCATAATGTGTCCGCAGTCATTACATAGCGCAATCCGGATGAACAGTAGAATAAGTAGATCTGAGGAATCAAATTCTCAAACACGTAACAAAGCGCAGGACTGATAGGCGTTCACAGCCAAAAGAATTTCAGTTCCGCTGTTAACACCTGGCGACTGTAAATGCCAAAGTTCTCGGCACATATAAGCACCTTGGCGTTGAAAGTGTTGGTAAATACATACACAGAGTTTACATAACGCTTTTCATCCCAGAGCAATTAGGTAAGCCAGTATTCTTGGCTTCTTCATTACATTGGTAACGAGGAATCACTGCATGGATTGAGAGATTTAATCCTGACAGATACATTACCCATTCATACTGTCATCTTGTACTGATAAAATAATTGAGGAGGAAGGTGGATTTTAGTACAATAGGGATACATTAATGCGTAAGCACCAATACCATCAATGTTTATTGTATTTAACTTTGTGACTTGTGAGTGATGGTGATATTGATTTATTTCAAGATCCCCCTTCCCACACCACAATTCATAATTAGATGATAATAATAATAATTTTTTTTCATTTTCATTTTTGAAGCAAGCCTTTCCCGAGATTAATCTCGAAAGAAAAGGCAATATTGCAATGCTGTACGATTTATGTCTAGAACGATTTCGCTGCATCTCAACATGGTGTGTACCGCAGAAAATACTATGTTTATATAGGGCTTCAGCATGGCAACAAAGTAGAGCAAAATACATTAAAAACAGACAAAACAAAAGAGGGAGGGGTAAAAGGACCCTATCACCAGAATGGGGAGATACTAACATAAAGTTCTTTTGCTGACAGGGGGGGGGGAGCTTCCGTCGATTAATAGCAATCGCTTTCTTTTTTACTTCCTTTTATTGAATACACAATTTTCAGGAAGGAGGAAGAGGCCAATCAAAGCGCTGCCATACAAAACACAAACGGGGAAAGTCAGGCGTTGGTGGTAGGATTCGAACTTTCGTCTTCCGGGGTGATATTTCGGTTTCGTTACCACCGGGCCATTGCGACCCTAGTTGCGTCAAGTTTACACAAAACTGGCATGGAAAACCAGATTTGGTGGTGTTGGTGTCGGAACGGAGATAGCAGATACTCGACTGTCTCTCTTTGTTGCAACGGCATCAAAATAAGCTGACTGCTTATCTCTGAGGCTCGGATTTGGTAAAACCGGTCAACCCGGGCGTGAAATGTTGGGCACAGCGGTGACGCAAATGTCTTTCAAACGATGGTTCTGGTGTTCCCATTCAAATACAGACCCAAGGCTATGGTAGAAACCCGGGGTTAAGAACCATGATTACGGTTTCCAGTATCGATAGAGTCAAATTGAGAAGGTGAATACCTTCTTCCATGGGACAGAAACTAGACAAACCAACTGTATGGGGTCAAACCAGCTCTAACACGACCATGAATTCCTAAATACCATTTGCCAAGTGAACATGCGTGACAAGTTGGAAGATATTATTTAACCTGTAATGCAAAAATATTTTTGACTAAGGTCTTCACAAGAAAACCGTTAAAACATCGGAACATTCACAATTCAAGTGTGAACAGAATACCGTCAATACCTTCTCGAAAAGAGGGATTTGATCAGGGAGGAAGAGGTCAACCGACGGGACAAACCTGTCGTCCTTGAATCCCATCGGTACACAGACGGGATTGGCTCGGNCCTGTTCATTGGATTGTTCGCCAGATGTCAAGTCACAAGGACCTCTGTGGCGTAGTTCAAGAGAGCCATGTCAATGTTCATCTGTATTGGGCTAGATGAGTGAAAGTGGATCTCGCTTTTAGACCACTACTCCGCACTTCACAATAGATCCGATGTTTAACTAACAAGCTCGAGTCAAGCAAACAGCATCTCATTAACTGTGTTCTTGTAGTCGTTTTTGCTGCTTTTGCTGCATAGGGAAAATTAAACTAATTTATTTACTGTATACTTGGGATGATGATACTTTTATTGGTATGAAATGCGTAGTGTATTGGAAATTCGTAATCTAAAACCATGTTTATCTAAAATTTATAACTCGACAGGTCCACATTGAATCTATGAAGTTCGTAGAATGTGGAATTTCCGGGTATAACTCTTCTTTCTCACATGCCTATCACTGAAAGAGTAGGCAAGGAACGTATGACGTGATGACTGTCAACCAAGATCATCGAAAGATACATGCACATGTGATTGGTATTTTGAAAATTAACGAGGCTTTGGCTTTAAATCAAGAATGACAGAACCGAAACATGAAAAGCACACATTACACGCTGCGTAAGAAAACACCTGATAGCGAACCATTGGAATTTACTGCAATGATGATTCAGATGGCGCGCGCACCAGCTGCCCGGAAGACGTGTGAAAAAATCATACCGCGGAAAAAGATCCGCGATTTAAAACAGTTTGAGAATAGTTACTCATCAGTTGTCATTAGTGTGTTGTAAGTTGAACGCGGAATTGGTTTTGGTCCTCACTCAACGAGAAACACAAATCACTCGGCGTTCGTTCTTTATTTTTTTTTGTTCTTGTTTTAATTTTTGGTTTACTCGTGCAAGCAGAACATGCTCATCACTTACTTTAGCTGCAGTTAGTATCTGACTGTTATGCCAAAGGAGAGACCATTTTCTGGCAGCTATTTTGATTTAACGAGGAATTCCCCGGATAAGCGTGAGCATGAGCTGAAAATCTAGGAAACAGCGAACAACTATGTCGACTTGGTTGGTTCTCATCAACAGTGAGAATCTATTGACATAGAACCGAGACTTCATCAAGAAATCACTGAGATTTAGAAACTGTGTGGGTTTGACAATTCTACTGACGTCAAGAAGACAGTTTGAAATTATACTGGGACAACTGAAAAGGACGGTGAGTCAAATTGAAGTCATACTGGAGCATCTTGATTTGTTATTCCGACAACTTAATTTTCAAGACCTATAGCTCACTATCGATTCATCTTCTTGACGGAGTGCAATCAAACCAGAAGTTTCCGAATACAGCATATTATGAGACCAAATTTTGCGCAAACCTAGGGATTAATCCGGGCAGCCGAATGTGGAAATTGAGATCATTCCAGTGCAACCACCTGGAAAATGGGCCTCAAGTGATTTTCGAAAATACTGAATTGTTGTGTATCGTACTTAAACCAGTTAATGATCGTGAAGGGTAAGTTTCCTTCTTTTGCACTTCGTGTTTTTGATGGTTGTCCGCAAAGCACGAATTAATCATATTTGGGAGCGGGATCGTGCCAAACATTGATTATAATGTATTGTGTTGTAATAACTTCTATAGGTATAAAGCCTACATTTCAGTTAAAAATATACAGTTTGGAGCACGGGAGAAAATAAAAATAAAATGAAAAAAAGAGATTAAAATTCCAAAACGGTTATATCCCTCAAACCAATAATTCTGGAGGCTAGTACTGAGATGCGGGAGATGTGGTGCCCGCAACTATGGATTGTGCTTTATCATGTATATTCAAAATGAAAAGGGCCCTGATCAACTGCTCGGTGTTCGAGTGATTATTACGTCTGCGTTCTATTTCTTAAGTCCTGGTTTGATCCCCAGTTGAGTCGATAGATCTGCACCGTTCATGAGATCCACCCAGGTAGACACAGTTGTCCGATGTTTCCTATCTTTTCAGCTCTTGCTTCAAATACCTGACGAATTCATCATTATATCGGAATACCTGCCAAAAATGACCTTTCTCTGGTATGACAGTCAGATACAACCTGCAGCTAAAGTAGGTTCAAAGTTTGAAGCTTTATTATGGGAATAATTTGCAAGCTCATGCTTTTCTCGTTCTATAGGGTCGTGTTTTGGATAAAAGACGGTGATGCATACAATTCTTTGTGTAAAAATATCAAATGATATATGCTTTTTCTCCTGCTGCACACAGCTCAACTTATGTTGGAATGTCAGACGTGCTAATGCTTCATCAAGTCTCAGTTTGATAGATTCAATGCTTGCACAGACGACGCGGGGTGAGAGGAGGTTCCAAACCGAACACACTGACTGCGAATGACTGACGCTGGCATTCCAGTCAGCATTTTGAGACCACTAGTTTGAAAAGACGTCCTCTGAGATGAATGTTGGGTGATAATTTTAGTAACGGGTGACACGGATGGCTTGAGTTTTGCATTGTTTGGTATAACATAATCATGTCTCCCCTGATGCGCCGGTAGTGATTGGAATATAACCCCAACGACTCCAGTCTCTCTGCGCATAACTAGCGATTCAACCCTTTAACCATTTTGGTGGCCATACTTTGTGGACACTCCAGTATTTTGCAATCACGTTGTGCCACGGATTCAAAAATGACTAGCGTACTCTGTCAGTGGGCGAATATGGGCTGATAGCAGACGGGAAAAGCGCTGACTCAACTGGCCTAAGCAAACCGACATTTCTTACAGCTACATTCGACACCCTGACCCAATTAAGTGAGCAGCTCAAGTCTGCTTGAATGATGAAGCCCAGGTCCTTCGCACTTGAGGCATGTGTCAGATTTCATTTCCCAGGAAATACGAAAGTCACCCCTTGTGCCGCAGATATAGAATCTTACACGTTGGCACACTGAATTCAATATCGCTCAAAAGAGACCAGAAACCAGCTGCTTTCAGTGTTTCTTGGAGTGCCAGCGAACCCGTTGGTTGCGTTACTGCATTCCAAATTTTGGCATAATCCGCAAAAAAGAATGATTTGGGCCCCAGAGCATTCGGTAGGTCGTTTATGAATGTTAGGAAAAGTTGCGGGCCAAGCAATGATCCTTTTGTAATCCTGTGGGTAATATCCATAGAACTGAAAAGTGAATCAAAAAAGGCGAACGGATACGGTCCGTAGCCAGAGAAATGCTTCGATCCAATCCAACATGAGGCCCCGAATATCGTTATTATAGAGTTTCCACAACAGAATCTCGTGTTTCACCCCATCGAATACTGAAAAGTCCAGATAAATAACGTGTACTACATCGTCGTCATCAATTGTTGTTGTCCATTCTTCTAGTGCGATGAGCAAATTGGTAGCGTGGGATCGCTTCTGTCGGAATCCATATTGATTCGGTGACGGGACGTTGCGCTTCTCTAGGCGTTTCATCAGGGAATCTGATACTTTGGACTCTATGACTTTGAACGATACTGGAAGGAGGGCTACAAAGCGGTAGTTAGCGGGATTGCGACGGCAACTACCTTTGTAAATAGGTGTAAACACTCCCTGCTTCCTCGACAGTAGAACTGTAGTGTGATTGAACATCCTCTGCAATAGGAAGGATTGCGGCTCGGCTATTTGATTTGCTAAGNTTGGGGGTGAATATTATCTGCACCAGCGCACAACTCTAGTGAGGCCAACAGGTAGAACATAAATGCACATCTGCGTAAACAAACCCAACCAGTGTTCTGACTCTTCGCTTTTGTCGCTCTTAGTGGTTGTGTTATCGGTTCAGATATACTTGTGCAGATAAGTGTCAATGCGGTATTGCTCCCACCTTTGTTCCACACTATCGAAGGCCTTGCTGTGGATATAACAGGTTTCGTTTGTAGGATAACCTTCTTCTGTTCAGGAACTTTTACCGTATCACTCGTTACGGTGGCAACCACATGTATGTCATACTTATGTTATACACTACGCTGGAACGGTGCGGATTAAAGAACACCCTGGACGCTTTGTCGGTGGCTGGATTGGGCTCGCTAGGAGGTGGATCTGGGAGCTCAGGGTAGCTATCTTTTCTTCTAATGCTGAAATGCTTACATTAAGTTTTTCTTCCACAGTTAATAGAAGCTTCTCAAACCTATTTTCAATATTGATTATGTATTTCATGAACGGAGTTTTCATGCAATCACTGTTGCGCTGGAACTTGTATCTTCTTCTTATTCGATAGTTTGGAGCATGCGGCGTGAAAATATTTCTGTCAGTGTGTGCATGCCATTCCTGTTATGCTTTCACGACTAAATGGATTTAAGTTTGTTGAACGTAACATCTAAAATATTTGGTAACAGCAACAGTGATAATGACTAATTTACCGATGATCAACCTGAAATGATGTTAAGACATTTTGAAATAACACTTGGACATTTTCACTTCATATACAGATATCATTATGAAAAATTATTGAAAGTTGGTTCTCCTAGCTCGGGTGAACTGAATTCCATTTCTCCTGTTCGCCGAGCTTGGGATTATGTGAGATTCAGATTTGTTTTCCGAAAGTTAATGAATAAACTCCTGTTAATTCTGCATTATAAAACAAGTATAAAATTAATCCAGATCGAGAAGAATCACGGAGTCAACTCATGGGCTCAAGGTTGATAGAAAATCTGTTCTGATGCGCTCTTTCTTACTAGAGTAAGCTGTCACTGATTAGATGAAAGGTTGATACCTGAGCTCAAATCCTAGTACACAACAAGAAAAGATATCCAAAATTAAGCCATGCTTATATTGTTCATCCCCTCCGTCTAACAACTTACCACTTATTCCATTAGCCATAATCGAATGGCCTTTATAAATGAGCAACAGACCTGCTGAATGTGCATTCACGTCCAATACCAATGAAACAAACACGTACCGGACGGGTGGATTGAGCGTTGTCATGGTAACGAAATGCAGATTCTTCTGCGATATTTTTACGTTGCTAGTTTACCGCTGTTAGCGTCCCAAGCGTGAGCAACAGAAATGCACACTGCCCATGGGTACCTGAAAATTTGTTGAGAGAAAATATTCGGGAGGGGTTTCTTCATGTGCATGTATAAGCCTCAGTTTGTAGCACAAAAGGACGAAAAGTGTTTAACTATGGTGCATACTAGATGAACAAAAAGATGAATTAAAAAATGAGAAGTTGCTTTTATTGAGTTCCAATAACTAATTGCGAGTTGAATCTGAACTTGTTTATGCCATCTTTGATTCTAATAATTTGTTCTTTGATGCTTAAACATTAGTCCTAAACCGGTTGGATAATGGAGTTATATATCATTTTTTGCCGGTTTGAGCACCAGTACCAGGCACTCCGAAACGTGTTCATTTGAACATAAAGATATCATATGAATGCCATGGAAATGTTTGTGCTAACCGACAAAGAGCACTGGGAAAGCTGTTTCGTCCTGTTTGGGACTCGTCATCCTGTCAGGACTCGGACCACGAACCTTCGGGTTGGGACTTCAAACCCTTACCTCTGAGCTACACGGCCGATGGTTACCGCCTTATGCGACTGGATTCCATCTTGATACTCTAATAAAGATATCACCATCGTTATCACCACCCGAGATCAATGAAATTAGTTGATGACAAGGAGAAACTTCGTGTTTATAAAACTAAGTGGGATGAATATGCCGTTTAAGCAAAAACCCGATGAAATGAGAGAAAGTGAAAACGTTCCATGAAAATAAAAAGATGGGATTGTGTTTCGCAAAGGCGATCATATTGACTTTCAGTGATATACAAAAACCTGGTTGTTTCTAAAGTGCGTCTTCTAGTCGTAAAACTTATCTGTACGCATATAGCTCTCCGTTTCATGTTCCCTTATCGAAGCCAGTCGGCTGTTTTGTTATCGCTAAGATGTAAGCTTCATCGTCTTACAAGTTTAAAACTACAAAACAATATAAAATTAATTGGCCTCAAAGACGTCCTTCTGGTTCTATTAAATCAATCAGTTAAAACATAATGGACAGTATCATCGTTTGTTGAAATTGTGAAAAGAGCAGGAGCCTCGGCAGTATTCCAACCAACGCATGGACGTCAACTACGCTTTTGTGCAGCACATGCTCTACCAGCTGAGCTACGAGACCACATCGACAGCACTGATCTTTTCACATTCGACTCACCGATTCAACCTACAGAGGCATTTGACATCCACCAGATAGCATGTAAGCCGATTGCCACGACAGGTTTACCTTAGAACTGACCGGAATCCACGGAATGCTCTTTTAAGGCAAGGTTAATTGTTCAGATGGTTATTTGGTCGATTGAAGTCTTAGGTTCGATGTATGATTCGAATGTGAAAATATCCGTGCTCTGTCGATGTGGCCTCGTAGCTCAGCTGGTAGAGCGTGCACTGTACAAAAGCGCAGGCGGCGTCCATGCGTAATTTGGAATCCGACCGAGGCCACTAGACTTTTCACAATTTGAACATAAGACAGTCTGCCAAACATCCATTTGAACAATTTTCATCTTGATCTGATCGCAATGGGAGCTCACAACTACTGTAAGATAAAACTTATTGCACTCACCCCATTGGAGCCGTATTGAATGCACCGGGATTGAAACCACAAGGTACGAGGAATGGGTAGTCCTACAGACTAACCAATTCGGCATGCACATCACAGTGTACATGACAGACACCTTTGTCAGCCGACGTTGCAACTATTTACTCTCTATAGTGTGCCAGCTCGGTTTATTTTTTCTACAATTCGGCCGGAAATCGTTCTGTTTCATTCAAAGCCACCTGATCTTTTAGGCGTCGGTTACCCCTGAGTCATTCAGGGGATTTTCTTCATGAAATCTATGTTTCACGATCCAAGGCACTTTTCTGAAAGTCATACTTCGTGAATTGAGTTGACCTTGGTTGCAAATTGCTTCTGTAACATTTCTTGAGCTCTCTCGCTGAAAACTTTAAACTTAACCTCACACATTTAAACCTTATATTCAAATGCTGCTAAAATTTCCGCCATCATGTCTCTTCTTTGGAAAGTATAAATTCCCTTATGGCCTTTTACTGATGAATCATATTTACAAAACTACACCATCGGTCCCTAACTGTGGCTCAGAACACACCAGCTCTGTTTCTCAAAAAATTCAGAGTCACGTAACGTTTCAGGGAACAACAAGTTCTTGCACTTGCTCTGATGCCATTTTCAGCACCTCCTGTTCTATACTGCATTTCAATTGGTTTCTGTTACACCAGGTATACAGGAACACCCATTATTTGTCTAAGAAAACTATTTTATCCTTCATCTGCTTACGTATAGGAGAACATTACACTGTTCTACCTTCTGCTTTCTAATGAATGACGTCCAGACTAGGAATCGGAATGGATTTTGTTTCCAATTCCTTGCTTTCTTTCGGAGCTGACTTTTGCATTCCATTTTATTACACTGATTGCGAAATTTTTGTGGCATTCTAACTTCCGGAAATGCTTAGCACATCTAGTGAGAATACAACACACCCAAATGGCTGTCCGGATCGATTAACTCAAGGTCACACGGGTCAAGTAATTATTTCCCAACACGGCAATCAGTGCTGTGACTGTGCTCTCCGACGGAGCTAGCTCAGACGAGGAAAGACAAATCATTTACCAACCACTATAAGAAGTTAAGAATTGGTTTCCGGTTTGTGAAGTGTAAGTTCATAAGCATCCCAAGATCAAATCAAAAATTGCTTCATCCTACCCTGTGGAGTTTGTGGTGGAGGGACGAGGTTCTGCATAGTGTTCGTGAAAAAATGTTGACGTCAAATATTACAGTACACAATCAAAATGGTACTGGTTTGCAAGGAATAGAATGTTGCAGTATTGAATTCCAGCTTGTTAAATGCCTCAAGACAAAAGCCGCTAAGTCGGACTGTGTGCCGGTAGGGAATAAGAGAGTAAAAAGTAATTTGGGTTGTTTGGCAATTTGCGTTGATTATTGTTCATTGACCATTGCCCGATGTAATTGGTATATAAAGTGTATAGGTGGATATACTAAAACTGAATCACACTAAATATTTGCTCATGCAAACAGAGGAAATTGACTATCAGCATTATACATTTGAATATGCTTAAGCTAATCAGGATGTGAAACAATTTTGATGAACCTGTATATCATCAAAACAGAAAGAACACAAATGTCGCGAGATGTTACCATTTCGTTTAATCTTCTCAGTCGCCGACTTAAAGCAAACAGGCACATATAGGACACATGGGATTAATCAATTGTGGTGAACAAACGTGTACAAGCATACTTAGATTACTAAATTTAGAAGTAGAAGGTCAAATCCATGATAAGTGGATTGCTTGTACCAAAAACGTCTATACACACAAGTTTGGGTAATGTAATGGAATAAGCATAATCACCAAACGTTTAGCCTTGCGGTTACGCAATAAAGGTTTGAAAGACGAATTAGGGTCAACTGTGTGTCCTGTTGCCCTGAGATGTTTCGCAACAGATGATCTTGGATTTCTTGTAGTAATTTGCCCATCATTTATCGGTTACATCATCGATTTCACCAACCACTTTGGAATATGTTCGGCCATCCGCAGGAACAGCTGATGGTTTGTTCTATCTATGTATGCTTCACCGCAACAATAGGTGAATTGGTTTGCCAGCCATGCTTACATTTGTTCAAATCAATTCCACGAGTGAAGGCAATGAGTCTGAGTTGAGCAGCTGGAAATGTAGTGTCTAGGGCTGACCTCAACTTCTGGTGCACATCATTGTAAATGTGGTTACCTTTGGACGCAAGCTTGATGTAGATGGCCTTTTTACTGACGTTTTGGGATGGGTTATCTTTTGTGAATGGTCTACTGTGAATATCTATAAATCTTTCTGGGTAACCATTGTTTAGCACTGTTCTCCTTAGGAAATCCTCTTCTTCATTCAGTGTACCTGGAGAACAAATGTTTCTCGCCTGATGAAATAGGGTTCTTACAAGCCCACGTTTGTAAGTCTTGGGGGGAAAGCTGGAACAGTGTAGGTATTAACCGTTCTATGTCGCTTTTCGGTAGACTGAGCGTTGTAGTGTCCGATTTATCCGCCTTGTAACATTTATGTAAAGAAAAGCTAAAATGCTATTGGTTTCCGTTTCATGAGATACAGATAGATGTGGATGGACTGAGGTGAACAACAGAGTAAATAGAACGTGGGTTCTTCAGGGTGCTTTCATTTCATCGTACTAGTTCATATCTCTGTTTCGATGGCTTAATCTACGACAAAATATTGGAATATACTGTTAGTGTAATACTATGTCTGGCTATTTTAGAGGTCATAGTTGATGGATGCACTCTGTTGCTTATTAGCTTTTTCGTTCACTCGTAGTTCGCAGTTCTCTTGAAGCTTTTCCGGGATTACTTAAAACCGATTTTATCTTGATTAACTGTAGAAGGTAACATGATAGAACTGCCTTCTGTACAGTGTGACGAAAAGGAACTTACCTGGTATAGTTACCGCTGGCTCAGTATAACATTCCATACACATTTAATTGTAATTTCCTATGCTACGTTAACCATGTGACAATGAACTTTCACTCATTTTCTCAACTGATTGGTATGATCTTTTGTAGTATATGGACCACTAACTATATTCTCATATACAACGGGGTTTGCTAGGCTTCGGAAGAGTCCGTTGTGTACAGCTCGTTTGGGTTCACCCAAATGTGACTGAGAAATGGTCTTTATTCTCTCATTTGTTTGGTAATGTGTCCAAAACCCACTCACCTAACTTGGATCCTTCCTGTGGTGCGGGATGCGCGCAGGATATGGCGCCTCTCCCCAGAAGCCGCAATCGAAACATTGATCATGAATCCCAAAACACATGAGAGTATTCCTACTCAGACATTTTCATTGAATCTTCTTTTTACTTTGAATGAACAGTTCATCTTTGTACAACTTATTTAGAAAAACCCAATCGTCCGTAAATTTCCTACTTCCTGGAGAAGTTAGTTTTGATAAAGCACAGTACAAATGTACTCGTTTCGATGACATACGAACTCAGAAATGAAAAGTTGCTATTCCGACTTGTTACCATTCCCGGATTAGATCAAGCGGATTTTTTCACCTTAACATTGGATGAGATGAGCAATCACACTCACACTGTAAGGGAAGGCAAACTGTCCCGCGCGAACCCGGAGTCCAGTCATCAATTGTCGTTTTTATCACCCAAGTTCGACCACTAAGATCTGATGTGTAAAAAAATAAGATAGGGTGTGAGTTGAGGAAATATCATCGGTGAGCTGCTTCCTTTGATCTTGAAATTAATGACGATGATAGAAGAGAACTGAGTACATAGTAGTGGGTGATTAAGTTCGAAACAAATACACTTCACCAATAATCATCAATGCTCAAGTATTGGAAGCTGAAATGTATTTCCGAAATGAGGGGCAGGTCGCGCGAGTTTGATCAACACCTGTATACCCAGATAGTGATCTACAAATACAGATGGATGATAAAGGTTAACCTTCGAATGTTGTCAATCGATAACAATCCAGCAGCTAATTGCCTGTGACAATTTTTACCTTCCAGGATCAGACAGTGACCCTGTGAAAAAGCATACCGATCCGTGATGAGCTGTATTTAAATTTGATCAACAATGCAGCCCAATTTTCTGTTTTCATTGTGACCCCTGGTTGCTGTTCCAATGACCACCTTCCTTTCTTAAAAAACGAGAGTACAACTACCTCTTCATTAAAAGAGGCAAACGTATATTATCACGAAGTGGTTATTTTATTCGGCAACATCCTTGCAATACTAATCCATGATAGTTCCGGTGCGAACCATATGAGGGCATCAGTCAAATGACAACAGGCATGCGGCAAACAAGACAATTCATATGAAAATAGAACAATTTGCGGTAATACTAAAACACGGTTTTTCTTATAAAAATACCATTAGCGACATTGGGGTAGTTTAATATGGACAGCCACGGAGACGGTGTACATTGCCTCAATCACAAATAAGTTTGAAGGAGAGCGAAAACAATAGGGAAGTGCAAACGACAGATGAGCTGTATCACTTCACATAAATAAACTGACAAGGTACTCCCCTTAAACCTTGATCAGTTTATCACGCTGGAAAGCTTTACACTGGTTGTTCGTGGTTCGATATCTCTATGCTTGCACTGATGCAATGAATTTTCAATACCACAAGTGTATTGCAGGGTTCGTGAATGCTCACCCTAGAGTGCTAGAATTCGCCAAGTTATAACTAAAGTGTTTTGTCACCAATCATGACAACTCAGAGAAAATGAGTCGGTGAGCGAATAATTGTTTTCGGATATTTCTAGACATGCTTTTACATACATTCTGGAAAAATGGTGACATAATGATAGCCATTGGCTCAATCTAAGGTCATTAATCGGATGCAGAGAGTAGGGGATGTATGTGTGCGTGTCCGTGTATGTTGGTGTGTGTGGTGGTGTAAGAATGTTTAGTGTGTTAGTCAATGTGAACTTTCTCCACTGGGGTCAAGCAACACGTTATATTCTGTCTTAGTTTTCACACCCGGCCAAGGCAATTGGAGCACTTGGATCAGTCATTTTTGGGCATCGAAAGCTTTCTCCGGTTTGATCTTGTGCCCGGTATCGACGAGATGACCCAGGATTGCGCTTGAGATACAGCCGGTTTTTCTCTAACTTGACCATATCGGGTGGTGCTCCTTAACGCGTTCAGACAAATGCCTTAGCGTATGACCTATTTAACATGCGCTACAGACGCACTTAAAAGAGTAAATTATCACGAATGAGGTCAGTTTCAGCAGTTTGTCTTTCACTTGCATTCGCATCACCGGTGATGTGGAGAACACTGGTCTAAGTTTGGCTTCGGGGAAAGTGGAATTTACAGCCGTTCTCAGTGACTGTACTGGGCTTTCTGTGTGTGAGTCCCCTTGAATGGAATCCTTATGAGTCGTTCTTTCTTGAGGACACAAATGGAATCTCTCTTCCTCGGAGGGAGCAGAATGTTCTCATCGATGAATTTTTCCGGATTCTCATTATCCTGTAGTGTTTAGCGGATGAAGCGTAGTTCTTCATCCAGTGTCTCTGCTGAACAAATCTTCCGGGATCTGAAGGCTAGACATCGGACTAGATTGCGTTTATATTTCACAGGAACGAAACCATGGAAGTTAGTATATTGGTCATTCCATGTTTTCTTTCTGTGCATCTGTCTTCCAACTGATCCATTTTCTCTCCTGGACACGGCTACATCCATAAGGGTCAATATGTTGTTCGTTTCAACCAAGACAGTGATTTCCCGTGCTTCGTTTATCGATTTCAATATCTGTGGGATGCCAATTTCGCGATCGGTCACACAAGATATTATCCATATGTCTACTGTAGTGTGTTTATCCTTCAGTAGTTCGGCTCAGCATGCTATTTTCTGGTTTAGTCACAAAGATATCAGCTAGTTATGAACCGGGTGAGGATCCCATAACAACCCCGTCCATCTGACGATAGGTTGTACTGTTAAATAGAAACTGTACATTGTGTGTGCAGCGTAATAATAGTTCCTTTAGATTTGTGACCGAAATGCTAACGTTTACATTCGACATTTCTATATGATTACAGATGAATTCTACTGTCTTTAGTAGAGGTATATTGGTAAAACAGTGAGACGGAAAACATTGTATTTTCTTGCAGATCCAGGTCTTTTATTTTAGCTACAAGCTGTAAACTGTCTTGGAGACTGTGTGTGGAGAGTTTCCGACTGATGCGTTCTAGTAATTCAACCGTTACCATAATGGGTCTTATTGGAGCTCCTTCTTTGTGGATCTTAGGGAGACCATACGACCGCGGGATGGTGGACCCACATGGTTTTAATCTCTCGAATGCAGCATTCTCTATGTGCCCCTGTAACTTAAGAGCCGTCAGTAGATATGTGATTTCGCCCTCCACCTTTGCTGTTGTTGCATCTAGAGAACGTTTTATCATCCGAAATTATTTCAGACAACTTTTGAACATAATCCTTTTTGTTCATAATAACCACCCCGGTGCCTTTAACTGGTTTGAGCAGTAGGATGTCCTTGTTCTTTCTGAATCCCCCCAAAGCGCTTATTTGCTGACGCGTAAACGGCCCGAGGTTTTGTATGTGAACCTTTCGATACTTATAGCAGCTTGTCATCAGTATACTTTTTATCTTTCCAAATCCTCTTCAGAATTAGTTATCTAGTCCTCCGTTTGACCCATCAGGCTTTCGAATTGGACCTCTAAATTGATGCGGTTATCTGTCTTTGAGGGGCAACAGAACTTCCATCCCAATGATAAGGCTTCCAATTCTATAGAAGATAGCTGCCTATCCGACAAATTATGCACGAATCACTCTAGGTTATTGGAAAAAGTGGACATCCGTGAAACTTTATAAGAATCCCGTGATAAACGTTCTCAAATGATCTGGATGCGACGCGTACAGATTTGACTTACGAATGTGTCGAATTACAAACGTTCATGCTCAGGTAAATTGTTTACAATGTGCTGTCGTTGGAAGATATTCCATTCCAATTCCCCAGTTTTTAATTTCAATGAATCACACACGCTCAACACATGTCTCCGGAGGGTTTTGCTGTTTGAATGGACGCGATCTCGGCGAACTTGTTTACAATACCGACTGGGGTATTCATTACCAAGCACATAATGACAACTTACCTCTACAACGATCGCTGTAATCAAAAAGCCAACTGATGATTGGTCTTTGTGCGGATAAACTAGAGGTTTCAGCTGTACATGAAAAGGATTTCGATCGAGTTCGTAATATCGCCGCAGCTGATGTGAGTTATCTTACTCCAAGAGGCATATGTTCCAGATTTCATTTGACAGGCAGGCTAAAACAACCTCCAGAGTAGATAAACTCCATAAATTCTGTAAGACATTACAGAAGGGTACGTGCGAACTGTAATATAAACACCTCTAATCTGCGCATAATGTGTTGGGTGGTTTGTCGAGGGTGTACCAACACAAGGCAATGTTATCTGCGTATTTGAAACTAGTTATCTTATCCCAAGGGTAGTGGTGAAGAAGAGTTCGAGTTCACCCCTAACCAACACAATGTGATGTAGGAGTACAGAAAGTGCCGGAGGTTGTACTTCTAGGTTTTGAGCATTCCATCTATGACGGGCATTCGAAGATGACGATCCCAAAGACCGAGTCAAGTGCAGCTCCAAGGTAAAAAATGAGAGATAAGATTGGCCTTATAAACCATGTTAAAAATCGAATTGAAGATTCATTCAGTACATTCTATATCAAAGAGCAGTCTGTCTTGTCGTTTGCTGATGTATCACCTGCATACACGGCCGAAACTAGCAAAATGCATGTGAATACACCCTCTGCGTTCTGAGTATGTGAAACTTAATAGGAATGGTCAGTCGAGGAAACTGATTGGAGTTCGAAAATATTTTGAAATTTAACTACCACCAGTTGAGCTTAACCTAACTGTTAATAGGACGGTGAAGAATGATTCATGAGGCAGACACTGGAATCATTCTGTGTTCTCCTAATGTCGTACCGACTTTGTTTTTGATTCTTCCTGATGAACTTTCACTGGGTCAGTTCCTGAGCAGTACCCGCCAAATCATACCACATGTCCTTTGGTCCAGCTTTGGTGAAGGTTACAGTGGATCGGTACACGATCTCAATCATTCTGTTTCCAGCATGAAGCCGTATCTCTCTCTACTTGTTGTTTCATTACAGTTTTAGTTCCCCTCAGACGTACACTCGCCCGCGCAGTACGGATTTGACAACTCCCTACAGTGATGCTAAATTTCAATCTGCGTGCACAGTGTTGAAATCGAATAACTGCTTCCAGTGCTTTGTTTACCGGCCATTCTCAACTGATGATTCGTTTGGTCATGTCTCCCTCATCCAGATGGGAAAAAAGAAACAGATGAGGTAGTTCTGAATGATGTTAACCCAGAAACTGTCGTGCCTGTTCACACAAAGTGCAGTCGGTTCGTATACATTCACTGAGGTCCTGGGAGTAAACATACCAAACAGTGGAGGCCAGTTCAATCAACCAATTCCCATTTGCTTTCTGTGAGCCTTCTGTTTGAATAGACGATCAATTTCCCGATGGGTAGAACGTTCAAAGCGGTTAAAACAACATCGTTTCTCCCACTTTTTGGAGTCCATCAAAGTGTGGTGCGGTCTTTGATTACAGGATAGAGCAACTGCTGTCTCCAGCGTATCTCATCAATCTATGTGTTCTGTAGTCAGGGCAATGAGCGTGCATGCACGAAACTCAGAGATAATGATTTGTTATCGGAACTGGATTCAAACCATTGCACAAAACAAAATGTACAACGTTTAACTTCGGGATTATGAAATTAATGATAAGTCTGTACACGGATAAAAATCGTGCTATGTTCAGCAGGCATACTTTATTTTCTGATAGCCAGTTTGATCACAGCTAGGTTATCCAGTCATCTATGGACGCAATCGGCAACCCTTTGCCGATGTTGGTCTCCTGAAGATTCTAGGATAGACTCATTTGCGTATTATAGGAAATCCTTGTGAATTTCTCCCACAAGTGTAAACATTTTTATTACATGACAAACAAAAGAAATTGGAAAGGTGCCGATCCCATAATCAGATAGACTACTGTACCGTGCGAATAGGGGAACATTCATCCAAAACACCACTCGTTGATTCCGCGCTTGAGTATAAAATGATTATAAGTAGAAGAGAAAATAGAATAGTCAAGACTGTTCCACAATTCTGCAGTTCTTGTATAATAGGAACATCAACTTTTAACAAATTTAGAATCAACTGATAAGGATGAATTAGAATTTGGGTTATATGAACAAATCAAAATAGAGAAAGAACGAGCTCCGTCGAGTAAAATCCTTAATATTATCAGTCAAAAGTGAACATGATGATGAGTGATCGGTTGACAATAGGGTATGAGAGATGGATGAATGATTGGAAGCCTTCCTATCTGGAATGGACCAAGGGCAAAAGATTACGCAAACTTGTTTTGGCAATAGACTAAAAAGCGGCTATCTGAGGGATACTTGACGATGTTGTCAGCCGTACAACACAATTTTTTCTTTATCTTTCTGAACGATTACATAGAATGAGTTCTGGGCTCTCAGGCGGCCGTAACGAGAAGAGGGACTTGAGGTCAAACTTCACGTTTGGTCCGCTTTCCTTCTACTACAAATAGCGCGTAAAGTAGCATTCGTAAAACATTTTCGAGAGTTTTGCTTAACGGGTTAAAAACGTGATGAACGAGCATGTTCAAGAGCTGAATCACAATCTGTCATAGCGGATAGCTGGTAACAAAACGTTAATAAGAAGCCAACGGTGTCGACACGCTCCTGTGTACGGTCACGGTCGCGTATGAGGAAGCTTACTACTTGTGATAGGCTGCTGACAGTGAGGAATATCTCCGCTTTGCTAATTATGAGTGTGATTGTCGCGAAGTCAACCTACCGGTGGCCGTTATGAACCGTGAAATCACCAAGCATGATTAGCCGCCAGTTATAGTCTTGTTGATGTGTGATGCCTCGAGATGAAATTCACAACAATTACAACGATAAATACATAGAAAAGTAATGTGTTGAGAATTAGATATGGGGCTTCATTCACAAAAACCAAAATTTGTGTTAAGTAAGATTGAAATCAGACAGAAGAGCAATTGCTGAATGGCAATCGAACACGCATACAACTGCTTTGAAGTAAAATGAGGAAAAGTGTATTTACTGAAGCAATAAGAGATAAGTGGGATCCGTTAAATGTGAAGATAACTGAGTCTGGGCAAAGGACAGCATAAACTCGGGTGGTAGGATCGTGACAGTGATGCTACAATTATGACTACCGCTGCGGATCAAATCAATCTGGGCGCGTGCTAGTGTGAACTTACGAAAAGATGGACTGGATTTTGCGTACCTACAGGAAACTGGAAACCGAAGCCCTGAACATGGAGTGGTAAACCGAATAAAAAGCCAGCGTAAGAGGTGTGATATTTCGTCGGGCAACAGAGCGGTTGTCCATTGTATGCTTAATATTTTTTCTTTCTCAGTCCCGGGAATTGACGAGCGTTTCTCTTACCGGAGCCAGACTTTGGGACAACAAATATTCGACCGGAGTTAAATGTAAAAGATTGCAGACTGAACGTTAGTTTAAACTAAATTTGCAAGACTGTCTTTTCATTTCAATTGCGTTTTCCGACGCTATTTTATTGCTGGAGGTGCGAGACCAAAGTGACTTGAAGTTTGAAATCGAAAAAGCTGGTGGCAGGTGCTAGCAACAAGTTAAGTCTTACATTTCAAACATACGCCCTTTTAGGTTTACACCCTTTGGGATCTATGCNTGCGCAACGGTTTAAAACCTGGAATCCACGTCTCCTGAACCGATGTGGTAGACATCTTCGCATTCACCCGGATCGATGCCGCGGCTTTTCTACGAGGGTATAATGTAGTTTGCTAATTCCAGTTTCCGGGTGTTGAGAATCTATGCGCATAAGCGAATTGCGGCATTTTATGAGTATGGAGTCAATTTTTTCTAGGGTTTATTTAATAAAGTTCTACAGTGCAATAACAGCACGATTTTGATACGATAGGAAACATTCAAATTTTATACACAGCATCATTCAGATAATGAAATGTTCAAGTTCAATTTTTCGCTTCCAAAACCTTAATTATCTCACTGCCTAACCCCACAGTTCTAAGATCGGATTAGGCTTCCTCCTGAATTGTTGGTTTGTTCATAATAACTGTCATATGCCACAGGGCCCATTTGATCAATTTAGATTAATATGAGACAATGTATCCCTGATATACCGGTATACAGGAATCCAACGGTTTTGGCACAAAGTCTAAATAAAAACCTGAACTGTGATTCATGCTCTAATTAGGTGTGTTTGTCAATCCGCACTTTTCGCACGAGGGAGGCAGAGTCCACATTCATGTCTACAGGGCGGTGGCGATCAACCGGTGTGGGTCCGGTTGAACCACGCAAATTCATTTAAAGTTTCAAAATTAAGTGCCTTATTTCAGAATTTGATACGGTTGCCTTGAGACCGATTTCAGCTTGTCAGGTGATACCGAATATAAACGGAAAGCACAATAAAATACAAATACATGACCAGGTCGTTGGGTCATCAAGTTGTGACTCGGGGTCCGGGGCTCGAATCGCTACACTGCGGTCCGTCATCATCGTTTCTGTATTTTCACAGGCAGCCTTTGCGTGGCCACAGCCCCCCTACGGAAAAGTGACTGTACACTTATATACTGAACAAATAAAAAGAGAATTAAAATTACATTTATTTTTAAAAAACGCTGAATAATAAATGATTGCTGTCCATAATGTGGACATATACTGCACAAACCCGGTTAAAACTCTCGGAGATTACAAGAGTGAGATGTTTAGCATTGTGTGAAAAAATTTTCAACAACAACGCGAGTGAATTGATGGAAACCAGCCATCGAGAAATTAGATAATTATTTGATTTTTAGGCTGGAAAGGATATTTATATCACCGTAACATTTTCGAATTGCCAAGTTTTACCTGGACTATATTTTCGTAACTAAACAGATATATCAGTTGTACCAAACGACATATATCTTCATATGTTTGACATAATCAATTACTAACATGATTAGTGTTCTCTATAATTCATAAAAATCAACTAAATAACCTTATATATACATTTTTATGCATATTAAATGCCCATCGATTATCTGCCAGAGTTCCTCGAGTTTCTCACCCTTTATCGTACCAGCCATTAGTTTCATAATTTGTCCCAATCTAGCTCACATATACCCCTATATTACCAACTCGGCCTTCCCTACATGGAATATCGGTAGAAACGAACTGGCTATGGAGAGAAACGCAGAAGCATCTGTGTTGCGTTACCATGACAGCGTTCGCTCCATCACAATTGTTTATTTTCGTGTTTCATCTGTGCAATATTTCATCTTCAGATGAGAGTATCATGTGATAGACAAGCTGTATTTATTTGAGCGTGAGTTGTCCATGGTTCCAATAAACTTACTAAGAAGAATAGACATGCTGATGGAAGATTTGATTTGATTTTAAAGGCGTATACTAAAATGTTAGCTTCCCAGTTCGTCGATTACACTCGGTTTTTAGGATTTTTCATATTATCATATGGCATGTTGCGCTTTCGAAACCCAAAACCTTCGTTCGCACGCTTCTGGGAAACCAAGTTATCTCAATTAAGGGAACCGTTTTTATTTAAATGCAACGGAAATCTCTGCGATGGCCCACAACGGGTTCTAAACAGATGTTTCGGTTTTCAGGGACTCACCAGCAATGCGCACCACTTGCGTCCACATCCGGACTTGAACCGCGAACCTTTCGGGTAGGGAGTTAAAGTCCTTATCCTTGAACTGCGCAGTCGACGGTCAATATACTGAATAAATGGCTGAAGCAGTTTAGTATGTACCCGAAATACACGAGCGGCACACATTAAATTAAAAAATAGTGAACAAGCTTATTTTCGGTTACTCATAAACGGGCTAATACATCACATTTTATATAACATCAAGGTCTACAGAAGGAACGAAACAGAACAAATGAATTGACAAATGGGGATAGTTTCGTGGATGATTTAATTCATTCGCTTGTTGACAGGACCAAGACGCCATTGCTGACTTTACCTACAGGTCTCACTCCTCTGTAGAGTTTGCAAAAAGAACGAAACAGACGCAATTCAAAGAATCCACCTAGCTTCAGTAGATTTATTTCGGGGTATTCGCTGTACAATCCGTGCTAAAACAGTGAATCTGATCACCCCGGGATAATAATTCGTTATTCAATTACTCCATTTAATTACAATCCGAATCCAGTATGTAAAGATCTTATTGGATTCACTGTCTTGTAATTCATTCTTAATGAAAGCTGAATTTTGAATTTGACACCAACCACATGCTTTGAACTGATTTTAGTCAACTTACAAGGTTTACGGCATTTAGCAGAAGATCCGTCCGCATGCTCGTAATGCAGTATTATAATCTATTTGCACCATTCATTCTGTAGCCATTTATACGTTCTCTACATTTACCGTCCTTTCACTTTTCCCGGTCGTTTCCCGATAATCTGATTTGCTAGTGTTGCAACAATTTAGGCTTACCGTCACACTCAGCATCCGGTGACATGGATTTTGAATTGATTGATGAAAAGTTGTCTGTGAATTGATTGATATACACAGGTTACATATGTTAATCTGTGTGTGATATTCCGAACAATGAGACACACGTATATCACTTTGTCGATAGCCTGGCCAAAATATCTTTAACTGTTGTAATCAAGACTGCCACCGAACTTGCCAAAGAGAATCTGAACTGCTGGACTGTCACATTCTGCATCTCCCATCATCCATATTTCATACTGTTCGTAAAATAGAATGAGCTTCAATGGCGATTTCATTACGTTTCCATCCCGTTTTGGAGTGAACCATGTGTATAGCTATTTCGATCAACACGTTCTGGTGTGAACAGAGCCTCTCGATGTGTTGTTTCACATTCACTGTATACCAGTAAAGTCAGCTTTTTAGCCCAGCGGACGTGACATTAGAACTACACAATCAAGCAAAGTGTAGTTATTACTGCAGTGCTAAAATTTGATTCCCATAGAATGTCCTCAGATAAAGTGACGGACACCGCAGCCTTTCTGGCGGTATATGTGCCTTGCTGATTCACGTATATGTTTCAATTACGAGCTAGCCAAAGAATAGTTTATCCAACGTGAAGAAGACACAGTCCCTGTGCCTTCCTCCATGTGTAGCATATTTGCGGCTCGATACCAAATGATATTGCCAAAGCATTGCTTCCTGCCGTGTCTAAAAACACGTACGTACAGACACGTACTGTAACACACATGAATATGTATAAATAGGATATGATTAACAAATGTCATACAGATATTCCCTTGACACTGATGACATACGCTGGTGTCTAAGAAGTTACTGAGGTTCGTAAATTTCTGTTACAATGGTCGACTTTATGGGATTTGCCGCATCATAATATTCACAAACCAGTTCACACTCTAACTAGCCTCACTCATGGACCAAGTCGGTTTTACGCACTCCGAAACAAAGCTGTCAGATCCAACCCTGCTCTTTGGACTTCGATTTCGTTCGGAGACGATTTGATCCCGAGAATAGACCTAACTGTTGCTCGTGCTCTATATTCTCTATAAAAGTTTAGTCTGACTAAACATCGAGGTGATTCGTAGTCCTTTTTCAGTATGGGCGAAAGGTAAAAGCCAGATGGGTCTCATGTTCCGTGAACATAGATGCCCGACGAGTAAATTCATCAAAACGTGACTTGCGCTTGGTTTACAAAAAATATGACATTCAAGTTTCTTGATTCATGATTCACTGTATGCAAGCACTAAGAACAGGAGAATGAAATCTCGGAGTTAACAGTAAAGGAATTGAAGAGAGAGGTATTTCTCGAACTATGAAAGCAATGATGACCATTCAGTCAATGATGATAAAGATAGTGATCCGGATGATATTGTTGACTCAGTGGATAAGAATATCAGCAATAATAATGATGGAGAGGGTGGCGATGATTTTTTGTTGATGATGACGACGATTTTGATGATGATGATAAATGTTTAAATTCTCGGAATATATCAGCGACACACATTGAATCAAAAACGCAGTTTAGTGAAAAAGCTTTTTTTGATGACTCATTAAATGGCTAATATGTCACACTTTATTTCCTATCAGTTTGTATAGAAAAGAGGAAAAAAATCCAGTGATTATTCAAATGGGGATGGTTGTTAGTTTTGTGTCCCAATTTCACAAAATCGATTATTTGGAACAACAATCCCAAGGTTATATGGTTTACCCGAAGTTCACAAAGGTGGAATACCCCTCAGGCAAATTTTAGACATGTGTATTTCACCATATCATACAATAGCCAAAAGGCTTGTGACAATTTTGGATCTAGTAAGAGCCACCCTTGAAACCCACACTTTACCGGACTCTGTCGCCTTGATAGATTTAATCAGAAACGTAAATGTGGACGACCAACGAATGATATCCATGGACGTTAGCTCACTTTCATTAGTGTTCCTATCGCAGAAACCATTGAGTATTTATGCGACCAAATCCAGGAAAAGAATATCGAAATTGCAATACCTCTGGATGACTTGAGACAGCCATTGTACTTTTGCACGCAGAACGCTCAGTTCAAGTTCAATGAAGAAATCTGTCGCCAAAAGGATGGAGTCGCAATGGGATCCCCGTTCGGTCCTCTATTTGCGGATTCATTCATGTCCAAGATAGAAAATAATGTTTTGAAGTCCACGATTAAGCGATGTAGGCTGTGCAGACGATATGTCGGTGATATATTATGTTTTGTGGACAGTAACGTCAAAGTGTCCAACTTGCTCAGGATATTTAATTCCGCTCATCCCAACATCAAGTTCACATTGGAAGAAGAGTTAATGACGGGATTGGTTTTATCGATATCTGGCGAAAGCGTCACACAGATCGTTCTATTCAGCGATCGATTTATAGGAAACCGACTTGGAGCGGCCTTTACATCCATTTCAGAAGCTTCATGTCACTCAAACGAAAAATAAATCTTAATAAGTGTTTGGTAAACAGGGCCGCAAAATATGCACCGATGACACCGTAAATGCGGAACAATTATTCATTCGTGATGTTTTCCTACAAAATGGCTATCCACAATGTTTTGTGGATAATGAATTGCGAAATAACCGTCCGAGGGAAAGACTTTTAAGGGGAGAGAAGAAGTAAGTATACATTTCTCTCCCATTCAAAGGGGATTCAATCGCAGAATTAGTTAACCGCAAACTAGAAAATGCGTTGCAGAATACTTTTCATGCGGCAAAATTATGTATCGTATTCACATCCAGACCGATCTTGTGTTCGCAGCTCAAAGGCAGGATTCCTGCTTCCGCAGTCTCATTTCGTGTGCACCAGTTTACGTGTTCCCGTGGAGCAACGTATATCGGCCGCACGAGCAGGGGTCTAACTACAAGAGTTCGAGAACATCATTGGGTCTGGTTGAACACTGGTGTGATTAAAACTATTACAAGTGCCATCGTTTCACACCTCGTCGAGTCCGATCACACAGTGAGTGTGACTGAAGGAAGCATTTCGGCCTCTCTACTGTGTTCGGGGTCGCAGATCAAAGTCGATTAAAAATCGCATCCTAGCCACCGCAGAGGCGGTTGGAATTCGTCTACATAGTCCCCCCTTGTGCGCCCAAAAACAGTTTTTGAAGTCACTTAACGTACCGTGGCCCTCCACCTCCCATCCTAATTCTCCTT
>UZAN01040195.1:67671-85399 GCA_900618425.1 Echinostoma caproni
CTCCTACTTCCCTCTCAACCTCACCCCAAATCACACAATTAACACGGACCAAGCTTAAGTTCCGATGGCAGGATCAGCCATATCCGGTTTGGTGAAATTGGGACAGAAAACTAACAACCATCCCCACTTGAATAATCATTAGTTTTTTTCCTCTTTTCTTTAAAAAATGATGTGATATAAAGTTGATGAGTTACCGGAAAAAGTTTTTTCGCTAAATTGCGTTTTTTATTCGATGATAAATGTTTTTTGATGAATAATTCGTTTTGTAAATGAGGTGTGAGCTGAAAAGCTGGGAAGCATTGGACAGGTGTTTCGACCTGGCTGGGTTCAGCAGCAGTGCGAATCCATCAACCCAACTGGGGATCGAATCCGGGACCTCACAGGTAGGACGTACGTATTCTACCTACTCGGCCACCGAGCAGTCGATTAGAACGTTCCTCATTTGGAATATACACGATATAGCACAACCCATCTTAGAGAGCTACTTGCGGGAAACGAACCTCACTCATGTCAGCACTAGCCGAATAGGTAGTTTGCTTGCTTTTTACTTGTAAGGCCCCGGGTTTAATCCCCAGTTGAATCGATGGATTCGCACTGCTGATGAGACCCTAACAGGTCGAAACAGGTGTCCAGAGTCTCGCAGCTTTTTCGCTCACTCGTTATTCACACAACTAATTCATCATTAAATCAAATCCTCCATTGTTCTCATATGATGAATTTGTTATTTATCATGACCAAATGTAGAGGAATCGACAAGTGACAACTGTGATTTTGTGTGAAATAAAAATAAAAAGGAAAACATATGTCTTACATTGATAAGTTGCTGAACTACGTGGACACCGTACGAATAAAGACATCCTTGTTGGATTTACTTTCACTCACGCGTAGAAAGACTCATTGCCATGATTTACATGACCTTTATATCTGAGAGAATACAGTATATATATATATATATATGATGAACTGTCTGTGTTTTGTCACTCTGTAAGGCAAGATCAGTTGCATATTCTATTGTAAGAACTCTGTTTCTTGGGAGGATTTTCATTTCACCGTTTGCCAAACTATTCAAAGCATTCTGAAGAACATGCTGTATGACAAATTCGAAAAAGAATGGGGATATAGGGAGCCTTGTCGAACTCGACTGGAGGCGGCGAAGGGTGGCGAAAGCTGACCATAGGTCCTAACCCGACCAGAGGTATGATGATACAACTCTTTCGGAATCGACACATACTTCTGTGGTGCTTCATCCCTCAACAAGCAGTTCCGTAGTGTGGCCCTGTCGACGGAATTGAAGACCTCGAGGATGTTACCCGTTTACGCCTGCAATTCACCAATCGACCGACTATTTCTTGAAAAAAAAGGTTAATTGCCTATCGCTACCTTATCTATTACTATTTACTCATTTTTTGCCCATGTTTGGCAAGCTACAATAGTAGAACCATCATTATATTTTGTAGAGGATCGAGGAATACAAACCAGCCTGGTTGGCTGCCGTGGACATATAAACCACCTCCAGTGCTCTCGTGGAACACCTCGCAGATACGGGACATCCTGTGAACTTTAAGGTGATCTACGGGGTTCCACTTTACACATCAAAGACTGTTTGTCAACAAAATTTTGCAACAGCTCAGGCAGTAGCCATCCGTTTATTCAATCCATCGCTTTCTAACCAAAAGCGATTTGGTAAAGCGCCTTAAGTGCCATAGCCACGGTGTGACCTTTTCGATTGACACCCTGACTCGGTCCGATCCCTCATTTGTCCTATCCCTATTCCCACCCATCAAACATTGATTTAGTTTGTAAGCCACACACAATGTACCAATTAGATCCGCCAGCAGAATCTTCAAGCACATCGAGCATTGTGCAGATTCCATAGGTTTTTTACCTATTCGTAAAAATATATTAGCAAGAGCTTGTTCACCGTTCCATGCTTTTCGAATGTATCAACGGCAATCAACCAAATATGTATACGTCAACCAGCTTGTCTAAGTGGTGAGTTCTGCGCACACAAGATGTTGATCTGAGTCGAACACCGACATTGTGGGCTTTGGGGAAACCTCACACCCAGAGTGCATCCACTTCCATTGACTTTAAATAACCGTATTTAACTTCACAGTACATTTCGGGAATGCGAGAATTAGAGGCCTGTAGGGAATCTGTTTTATTTTTTGTGGGATCATCATTATACACGTGTATTGTCCCAATTAAATGGACTCTAATTTGATTAGATTTAGGTGATTTTTTGCACTTCTGGTTAGTTATGAGTCCTACTTTAGAGCCTTGAAAAGGTTTGAAAATTGTTAAGCATGACATCACTTGCAGGTGCGTTATCATATCCCAATTGTGTTTTACCGAAACAGTACTGTGATTTATGTACGACATATATTCACCACGGGGCACGAAAGTGCAGTAATGAAATTGCACCCTGTTGGATCCCCTAACATCCACACTGAGCCTTGAAGATATATATATATATATATATATATATATATTGACCCAAATTGTGCGACTTCCTGATTTTTATCACATTTTTTCCCGTAAGCGCTTCGTTTTTTCTGCCTCATTCACGGGGTTTAATATGCTATTACCCCACATCAGACGCAACATATCTGATATAATAACCCCTTATATCTTTGCTTCTATTAGCCACATACCAGTGACGACGACGACGGTTGCAGGTGTACCAGTTTCAAAATAACAAAGTCACAGTGGAAAACGTAACTAGAATTTATTTAAATAAAATGACTCATAGAATTTATACAGGTATTATACTTTCATCTCATTTATGTTCCATTTGCTCTTCAATTTTTGAGCACCAAAGGCAGTCGCTTTGGCAAGAAGTCCACCAAGTTGAGAGTTAAACAGAATTTGCCAGGTTCCTGTAACCATTGACGATCAATGTCGAGGCAGATCACTTTCCTCTGTTTGTGAAGTAAGAAAAAGTTTTCGATTAGACTAAAATCCCAAGTGCTGCGCGGTAATTGAAAGAATTTGACATTAGAATTGAACCCCCCAAAGACCGCATAAATGTGAAAAACTAATATTTAATTAGGTCTAACTGGTTTTTACCACCAATTTCAAGCGAGAAGATATACTCAACTTCATCGAGAAATATATGATTTCAGCGAATGTATTTGACGAGTAGCAGTTACCGAAAACTTTCCTTATCAGTGCAAAACAGTTTACGATATCCAGATTGGTGTGTACAGGAGACCAATAACAAGGCACTCAGTATTTACTTCCGTCCCAACTCGTCAGGCGGGAAGAATATTTACTTCTTTCGACAGATAAAACGAAGTTCATTAAAAAAACTAGCTCAGTGCTGAATTACTCGCTGGGCATCAGTGAGATAAACCCATTGCCAAACGGCTGGGCGACGATATTTAAATCTGTTGGTAAAATCAATATGTTCTCTGCTATGTTGGGCGTTTAATAACGGCTTTACATTTCGTGACCTCAGCTGCACTTTAAATTGAACCATCATTTTCCAAACGAAAGCGCGAGGAAAAAACGGTTAATCAGCCCGGACTATCCTACGGTTTGCTGTTGCGCAACTCTTCTCTGCTGCGATACAATACAACCATCGTTTCGCTTTGATATTGTAACGAGAAGGCGAGTCTGCTGGCAAAGCGTTTATCGATCCAATTCAAAAACAACCGGTGTATGCGTTCGAATACATACAATCTGTTCTGAACCGCACTACGTCATTCTGTTGAACCATTCCTGTTGGTTTTGGTTCACACATGGCCCGTACGTTTCCCCTTCTTCCGTGTGCCGTACTGACTGGTTTGACCGATCATAGCGCGAGATACGTTGATCGACAGCTCCGACGTTAATGTCGGACACCACAGTTGTGGTGTTCGGTGGATTTCTTTTTGGCTAGATGCGGATTGTCCGTTGGGCTGTAATTGTCGATTCGTTCGTTTCGAGTGGCAGTCGACATTGTCTCGCGAAGTACTTCCAGCCGCTACATCTGCGCACCTGGTTGAATCGGCCATATCCTTGATTCGTTCGCTAGACGGGGCTCTCTTTGTACCACCTTCCATTACAATATGATCAGTTTTCTCGCTCTCGGTTTATGTCTTGATGGAGAAATTCCGTTGATTGAGCAAAAAATTGGGCGTGCGTTCACGTCAAAGCGCTTACTCGTGTCAGGATCTGAGTCTTCGGATGTATGTGCCTCTCGATTGGTGTCCTCGAGCCTTCAAATATATGCCAAAATCATTCTACTGTTTCATCCGGTTTAGGTATGGTGACAAAACAAAACGCTTACTCGACGAGTTACACACTTCAAGGTGCACTTTTGAAGATCAACTTGTAAGTGCACTAAATGAAAGGGGACAAGCAATTTAGAATACATGGGCTCAACGTAATAAACACTGTCATGGAACAGGAATAATTTATTAAAAAGAATGAAATTCCGTGTTGCTTCGATTTAATTATTTTCCAAATGTGAACAGTAACTGTTGAACTATTAAAAATTTTATTGCAACACTCAAGGTCGCGCAGATTCAAGCAGTGATAGAAGAGATCTAAGAACATAAGAGTGGGAGATAAAATCAGTAATTTATGCACTTTACCCATAGCCATCAATATGACATTGGAGATTGAAATGTATTTCCAAAATGAGAGTGATGCTGCACGAATTTGATCAACATCTGTATATATATATATAATATTATATTATATATATATATAATAACATTTATCCTTTTTCTTCCTCTGATTGGATACGCAGAGGTATAACGTTCAGGAAAGAGGTGAGTCGGCATCATGAAGGCACAGAGCGGAATAGTTGGGCCGTGGCGGAGGGGTTCAAGTACATTTCCTTCCAGCGATATATATGTAGCACGAATTTCTACGGATACGGTGCAACTCAACCATAGTTTCAAAGAAAATAATGGGTAGGAGATTACTACAATTTCTGTTGTTTTACTGGAGGCAGATTTATGCCTTCTTGTTTTTCGGATTGCAAGCTCGAGTAGGTGCATTTACGCCACTTGCCACGGTTTAGCGTCATATCCCGCAGGTTATTTAGTTAACGACTGTCTGAAAGCTTACGATCCCAGTCTGGAAGCTAGGAAGCCCTGGTGGAAGCTAGATCGGACACAACTTTCTCAACCCTCAACTCTACGCCATAGCTTGCCTTCATTGTCATTTCTTGCAGCCTGGCCTCATGTCTGCAAATAAAGGACGATAGAAGGGGACTTTGAGATCGCTGGTACGTGGTAACTAAATAATGCTGTGTCATATGCTATGTCTGTGGCTCTGTATACAGAAAGAAGCTCTGTTCAAGCTTTTGGTACGTTAATTAAGACTTTTTTTAGTAAATCATCTATGGCAAAGTTGATAAAAAACTATGATACAGGGCAACCCTGTCTTACTGTACGGATGACTAGAAATGAGGGTGAAAGATCAACCCAGGCCCCAACCCTCCTCAGATTCAGAACGTAATTCTCAAGTACTGCTTATCTCAGTAAGCAGTTCCACTGAGAATAACTATCGATGGAGTCAAAGGACATTCTGATTTAAAGAACACGGCAGTAGTTTGTCTCCTATTAGTGTGGCGGTGCTCTNAGCAGCTGATAAAGGACAAATTTTGGTCTATGCATCCACTGCAAGCACGAAACCGTGTTTGTTCTTCACGGATTTGTCCCACACGGATCAGAATCAATCTGTCTGATCAAACGGACGCTGATAGCTTCTGCGCTACTCAACTCAAACTTGTGCGCTTATAACCGAAACAGAACTTGCGGTAGTGCTTATTAAATTAATTGTTACACTCAAATTTCCCCATTTGGTTTCATCCCCTCAGATCTGCGAAATTAGCCTGATCAGCTCTCTTACAAGCACTTCTCTAACATATTGAAGACTGCCGTTGGTAGCTTGTCTGAGCCAGGCGCCTTGTGAAATGTTTCTGGGCTCGGAGCTGCTTTCAGGTCTCCAGATTTCTGGACACTGTCGTGGATGATGTTCAGGGTTCATTTTCAGATGAACACTACAATAGTCCTCTTCCTGAGGACTCCAACCTGGAAAGGGGACAGTAATAGCTAAAACCAATGTCATAGTTGAGTGCCTCAGACCAGATAATTCAAAAATTCACACAGATTTTTAAACGTTATTTATTCTCTACTTAACATCATTCAGCTGGTGGCTCGCCTAATCTGATTATTCCTGTGGGGGTACCAAACGAACAGAAATAAACATATTTTTAATGCTTGGTCAACAGAAAACACGAAATGGCTGTTTCATTCTCGTTCGGGCTTATTAATACTGCGTTCGTTTTGTGTAAATCGCTGATCTCACGGAAATCCATTTCCAGTTTTGTTGACTTTTGGGCCGTGATGCACCCATAATAAAAACAACTAAGTGTATTACTCACGGTACTCATTGTTGTCGCATTGTCTCTTTGCACGTGTGGGATTGCTCTTGCTCTTGGCACATCGTTTCTCATTCATCACGCATCTTTTCTCAACTCCATCGCTCAGTTTCCAATGGTTATCTTACCGCATCTCAGCTCCGATTGCTTCTGGTTTCTGTTTTGCCCCAGCTTCCTCACCAAACTACACTGGAATTAGAACAAAATGAACCTAACTTGCGAATAATCAACTCAATTATTCCCCATGTTGTCTCTCGACTGATAAGCATCACAAAGCTGACGGTTTTGCTGATCGTGACGCAGCTACGCATGCGTGTGACCCTACTCTCGGTCCACTGGCACGTACATCTATATGGACGGATTAGGGGTATTTTAATATGACTTAGCTGGGGGTAGCGTTGCACGGTGCAGAAGCAGTGTAACCAGTTTGAGAAACGGCGAGACAGAAGTAAGAAACAATGCGGTCGGGAAGCGATTGATCACCCACGGTCTCAATAATGATTACAGGGGAACCAATAATGATTGTAATTTCTCCAATTAGTTCGATCAAGCTCAAAATGGAAAATTAAAAATATTCTTTTTTGCACATGCCATGTATTGATCGTGATTTAACCATGGTTTCTCCAGCTGTAGCGCAGTCGTATAAAATCATCAGTGCTATCACAGATATGCGCCCTTCCAGGCTTGAGGGAGAAATCACTTTACCACTACTTTGTCAGAAGGGAGCTTACATTGATTTAACTCAAAAGTCTGAGCGTTGAACACAACACATTATTCTTCTGACATTAGATTGATTTTCACTTGGTATGAACAACAACTTCGGTCAGACCAATTTTTATGCTTGTTATTTATCTCATCATCATCTGTAATTTACCCAGTTTTTTTTGCTTGGATGAACTATTTCATGATCTTTTACATTTTCCATCCCATAAATTTAACATTTAGACAGCTCCATGTATCACCGTGCTAGAACCTATATTTATTTTCTCAGCTGCCAATTCGAAAAAAATGTCAAAAGTTTTAACTCGTGAAGGTCTGGTTAGCTTAACATTTTCGAAATTGGCTATCAATGAACTATTGAAAATACTAATGTACAATATGTCAACGTTAACTATAGCACAGTATAAATTAGAAGACTTGGTGGCTTTAAAACTCATATCAACGAACAGCAATATTACAAAAAGGGAGGTAATATTTCGCTAGAAAAATGACTGATATAGGTTATTTTGAGATCGAAAGTTGAGAGTCGCGTTTCAACAATCTACAAACCATCACTTTCGCAATGTACAAAATTATTTTGATGAGGGTCGTTAAAAACTGGCGATCATTTAATATTCATGATTTATTTACTTGATCGGATTCAAAGTATCCCTAATCCTTGAAAAAACCCCGAAAATAAGTTTTTGTGCCGTCTAAAATCTGTTCGTTTTGATCACAAGTGCACATAATGAAACTCCAAATGGAGCTTGAAACTGGACATGCATAATTACTAATCAGTTAGGCTATCAAAGCTAGTGACTTGTTATTCGTCCACTTGTGAAGCTGTGAAATAAACGCTTACGAGTTTGTTGAAGCCAGGTTCATTTGGTATGTTCGCAGACGGTTAGGACCAACTTAATGTATATAATTCTTTCTCCCTCTAATTTAGTTTTTATGTATTTATTCACTGAGTAATTTTTACCTTCCAGTATTAATCCGAAAGATTTTATTTAAAAGTTTTGAGTACGTTTGTGATATTCTGTGATTAGATTATCGGAGCTGAGGAGGCCATCTTATAGCTCATGCGTATTCCAGGTTGATTTTCGGATCTCAAACGTCATGTCATCAGTTCAGGCTGATTTCTCTACTCACCATTTGATAACTCCCATTCATAGACGGAACATTTACGGTTTTTAAAATGACGCACAAAATAATTCCTAAATTTCAGTATGACTCGCTTTTCTAGTGGTGATAAATGTTGTGAGATAACCCTGAATTTTGACAGCGATGTTTTACCGAAACACTAACAGGATAATTTATGCACAAGTATCTAGATAGTCCACGGCTTAAATAATAAAACTGTTGACTAAGTGCCCGTGTTAGCAGTTTTTGATAGAATACATCGAACAAAGCTATTCGCCCAATCAGTCGATCAATATGGTTGTATTCTGCCCGCCTGGTAAACGGTGATAATGAAAAATGGGTGCGGCTGTATTGAGTCACTTGATACTGTTTTTAGAAATTTCTTATCATAACTACGAATGTGTAAATACGCCTGGGTATACGTACGGACGAAAATTCTCATCCATGAACATCGGTGGGTGGACAAAAATACCAAATCAATGAGTATTCTAGGTCTCATTTTTATCCTGATGTGTTGCGTAGTCATGCGTGTCTCAGTTGATGTTCTATTCCAGAACTATTCATGTGTGCTTCCAGATGGTTAGTGAAAATATAATATTAGAACACTGATGAACACTGGGTGTTTTTACAACAGTTTTGAAAACACGGATGTTGTTCCTAAATGTCCCTCTGAATTTCATCCTAAATAAGTATCACATTCCATTACCCTCGAATTTCTCCCATGTCATTTTTAGGCTAAACAGAGCAATCAACCTAGAGATTATTGCAGTCCTCCCAAGACGTGGACTATAGTTGCGATCATGCAGTTATAAATGTTTGTCGCTTTTCCGGGAGTAGTGTTTTGACGACCTTATTGGTTGAAAAATAAATACTTCTAGATTGCAACATTTCTTTTTAATCTCTTCAGTCGCTACAACATAAGACAATCGGTATTTATATAAGCAAGTTTTGATAACTACAGTGGTAAAACGGACAATAGTCAGGGAAGCGGGGGAGAGAGTGGAGTGGGAAATGGCAGCCTGACCTATTGTGCAAGAAACCCTTTTTGCGCCAAGATTGGGTTACGTAACTTAATCAGCATCGCCTCGCTAAACGCCAAAGGCCTGGGATTCATGTTACGTAATAACGGCTTGAGCGACATTTGTGGATCAACAATGTGTTCAGTTGCCATGAGATGTTTTACGATTTATAACCCTGAATTTCTCTTAACAGTTTGATCTGTTAGACTTTGTTGCGTCATCGATTGTACCAACCACTTGGGAATGTGTTCAGACATCCACTGTGCCAGGGGCCAATTCGTTCTGCCGATGTAAGTATCACCGCAACTGCAGTTGAACTGGTAGACGATATATGGAGCAGAATTGTTCGGCTGGCTCTGTTTTTAAATGTCTAAATGTAGTCCTTGGGTATACGGCAGGAAACGCTGGACACAATGCCGCCTTGAGTTGTGGACGCACGTCATTCATTATATGATCACCTTTAAAGACGAGTCTGAGGAAGACGCTCTTCTTCGGTACTTCTCAGATGGGATCAACTGGTGTCTTTCGTCTGCTATGCACATCAATACATTTCACCGGATAACCGTTACCCAGCAGCGTCCTTCTCAAAAAGGTTTATTCTTCTTGGACAGTGTCAGGGGAGCAAACTTTCCTGGCACGATGGAACAGAGTCTTCACCGGACCTCTTTTGTGAGCTACAGGAGCGAAACTGGCAACTTATAAGTATTGTCCACTCCATGTAGTCTTCCGGTAGACAGATCTTTACAAGGTTCCATCTGATCGCCTTCTGATTTTTATATCTAAAAAAAAATCCATTTCCTCCTCTAGGAGGACAGAGAGAATGGGATGAATAGTATTAAATAGTGTTAAAATGGTACTAAAATGCTCAGAGTCGGTAAAAATCAAAATATCATCCACATAACGTTTATACAAAACAGCCATTGAAACATTATCATTCAATCGTCTTTCAATCATTCCAAGAAATACATCGGCTAGTGTTGGGCCTAAGGGACTGCCCATTGCTACACGGTCAATTTGTCTGTGCGCAGTTCCTTCAAATTCAAAACGTATGTTTTCAGTGCAAACAATGATAAGATCTTTTAAATAATCAAGGGGAATAGGAATGTGAATATTCATTGAAGAAATAAAATCACATAAAAAGTCCACTGTTTCCTGAAGAGGTACGTTTGTAAAAAGTCAATCAACATCAGTGGAAAACATCTTATGAGAGGATAAGTTAAAATTGTCTAATAAACTAACAAGTTCAAAAGAGTCTTTGATACAATGAGGCGTGAGAGCTTTCCGAACAGAATCCAAAATGTTAACCAACCATCAGGTCATCTTGTGATGAATTCTGCATGCATAAGACTGGTCTGAGTGGGACGCCGGTTTTGTAAATTTTGGGTGAACCTCTCATGTGGAGTGTCTTTGTTTCCAGTGGTTTCAGATTATTGTATTGAGCTTCAGAAATGTATCCATGTAATATTAACATAATCTGAAGCCTTCGGGTGATCATTTTCTTCGTGAGAAAGTTGTTATCAGGTGTGTTGTCCTTTTTGAATTGGCTCTCATCCGACAATATTTGGTTCAAATGGGAATTTGTCGTGTATATAGCAAATGAAGCCTGAACTGTAGTTATCAAAACTTGCTTGTATAAATACCAGATTGTTTTATGTTTTAACCACTGAAGAGATTAAAAAGAAATGTTACAATCTCGAAGTATTTGTCTTCTGTTAGTTCTCACAAGTCGGATAAAGGGGACCCAATATCTCAAGTTCTTATTGATTGTCGAATCACTCATAAGGATCGTTGGTTGACATGTTGTAAACAGTCAGTTGATTTCACAAACAGTATGAATTTCATTGAGGGTTTCGTACAATATACTTTACTAAGATCATCAAAATATTTTTGGCAGAGCGCTCCTAGCCTCCAGCACAACCATGTATCGACTACGGAAAAACTGTTTGCCAACCGATTGCCCCCTCCCTGAGAGCTAGTCTGCTCCTCCATTAGTTCCAGGGGCAACCAAAGGGATTCAAGGATCTTCGATCAACTTAATTATTAGCCGTTGGATCATGCAATGAAGTTCATTTGATCACTAAGAAGTGTATATTTCCACATACTGTGCACCATCTCACCGGGGGTTTTGAGCAATGGTCACCTTTAAGGTGCCTTACCCAACTATTGAGCGGTTTTCGCGGTGGTTTCCGGTGATGCTTTCTTTGATTTCTTAGTCCAACTGAAGAGTGAGAATGTACAAACGACGATTATGACGATTATGACATAATTGAAATATATCTCAAGAGATAGCTCCGAGGCGACAATTTTACCTGGAAAGTTTTCATAACATCCTGCATAGGATACAAAGCTGAACGGAGGTGGGACCTTCATGAATCGATGGCGTACTGTTATCCTTTTCGGATCTGAATCCTCGAGAGATGTTGACTGCAATATTGAAAACGTGCGATAGATTAAACCTCAATGGATTTTCAATGGGCAATTTCACACATGTGTACTTCGTCATTTCGGTCAGACATTCAGGTGTAAAAGTTTTGAACAGATCTCTAAGAATTAGAATTAATTCTCCAATATTCATGAGTTTGCCGACGTACACACAATGGTTGATGCGAAATTAAGTAAATGCACCTCAAAAAGATTTTTTTCTGACATGAACTCCTATCTAACTACCTTATCTCACAATGATTATAAGAAAGTCACAAAGCTCGCATACTTGGTTACCACGAAATATGCCAGTTTGTACCAAGCATGTCAATCGGGATCAGTTGCGGAAAAACAGCGCACTTTACCAGAATAGGGCCCGGTAAGATAGACGGTTTGTATTCACCGTGTCTATCAGCATAGATGCTGGAATGGTGGTTCTGACTTGATCGGCATGACTTCACAAACAACCTCATGCAGGTATTCATCCCAGCTGTATATTCACACATTAAATATCATCGGATGTGATGAACTTTTCAGAATAACAATACTTTGGGATGCTCAATGAATAGTTTCTTGACAAGGTTTATGTGATGCAGTTCAAAACAAAATTCAGAGTAAAACCTCTTGGGCCTGTTTGCTCGCCACGGCCCGCAAGTGGCGTTTTGTTTATCTTAGTTGTACATGTCACCACAACTGTCAGTTCAGTGTCAAGAAACAAGCGAGGCCGAGCGGAGGTGGTCCGGTGGTAAAGTGAATAAATTATCATCCCGGAGGACGTGTGTTCAAATCCGCCTGACTGCTCACTTTGTGTTGTATGACAGCCCTTTCATTGGCCGCTTGATCCTCCCCGAAAATTGTATTTCGTATGCCTAATAAAAGGTTGAAAGAATGAAACGCAAATCTGATCAAAACGAGTATCGAATTGAGGACTGTGATAATTTGCACCGAGCGCATTCCAGTGGTCTTATAGGTTCCGATTAGAGCAACTATTAAAGTAAAATTGAAGTGATTAAAGTGAAATCACCTTTGAAAAAAAAATCACTGAACGCAGGTTTCAATATGGTTCCCCAGTTTCATTTGATGTGCAGTTTATTTTTAAGAACAAACCGATGCTTGAGAGGTTTTCTTGATAAATTATTTCTTATCCTGTAATTAAACCAGGTTTCCAGTTTTCGTGCACCATTTTGGGGAAATGTCCAATGTATGCTGTCAATGCATAGTCGATACAAATGTAACATGTCAGTAGAAAGAAGCTTTTACATATCGATTAGTTTCTAAATAACTTGAGTCTACCAAAATATTAATACGTCTGTGAGTCATTTCTGCCAACGATTTTCAGACTTTCGACATTTCCACTAGGTTAGGGTAGGAATACCAGAAATGAAAATCGTTATGTTCCTCGCCCCGCCTTCCCTTGAGAGAAACAAAATAACGTCTGGTGGCGGTGGTTGGCTGGGTAGGTGGGTGAATCTTTGATTAGCCTAAATTCAATTTGCTTGGATCGTTTAGCTAATCGTGATCGCGTAAATCGATCCATGACAGATTTCAAAAGATTTGTTGATCGATCGATATAGTAGCAAATATCCGTGTCATCAACGGGAGTGTCCGCAATAACCACAGATTAATTTTCAGCTTTTATGCAAACACCATGTATTGATTAGTCTGCGGTATATTTAGCCTAATAAACTGTCAACAGTTTCACTGTTTCGTCAACTGCCACAGTTGGGTGAATTAGGCAAAGTGCTATGGAATAAAACATTAAAATGCATTTATCAAACAATTAATTGCCACCCTGTATTAGGTAAACAGTAAATCCAGCAACATGTACCGTTAAGGCAAGAAATTTACCAATCAGTCAGGGAAAGTGCGAGATAAAGTGATAAGTAATAATAATAATATAATATGATAATAATTCAAGCTTGCTACNTCGAGTCCTGGCTGGGGCACAAAAAGTACTCACTGCTGACGAGTCCCAAACAGGACGAAACAGCTGTCCAGTGCTCTTTGTCGATTATCATAAACATTTCCATCACATGTAAATGCATGAAATCGTGGGGAATTAACGATCTCCCGAGCAGTGAAACCCACACCCAACAGGGTCTGGTGCCTCTTAACAATCCAATGGGCAAATCCAAGCTTGTTACACTAACAATGATAAGAAATGTTTTACTTCCCTTTTTGTTTATTATTTTTCAGAAAGGGGTCATGATCATACAAAAGCTTCCTGGGGATTAGAGTTAATGGGAAGTTGGTTGGTAGCCACGGGGTTTAAACCCAGGATCCCAAAGAGGTTATTTCGACGACCACTCGACCACCACCAACCGTAAAGGAAAGCTATCAGATCATTGAAGCGTTTGCAGAGCTAATAAGTGATATTTGCTGACAGACACGAAAGCGAAATGCAACAGATCAATGATAATGTGGTAATGTGGTAATGAGGACTCAGTGACTCGGAATATAATAACTCAAGCATCAAGTTATTTGATGGAAGCGACATCTCGCATATTTACCTTTTGAACCGGAGACTATTCGTACCTGAATTCAAATTATCAGAGGCTAAAACAAAATGGATCAGTTTGTAGAATAGTGAAACACAGTCAAGATATTCCGCTTTGGAAGTAGCCTTGATCTTCCCTGAGATTAATAATAGCATTCCATTTGTAACGATTTTGTATCCTTGTGTCCAACGCGTGAGATCGTCTCATTTGATTGACTCGTTTGATGTTTACATCTTTTTGAAAGAAAACTATTGAAATCCGATATGTGAAGGAAGCTGTTTTTTCATTATTCGTTGCAAAGCTTGGTTAAGAAATAACATGTGGTGGTTACATGATGCGACACATGTTGATTGGAGAAGGTTTACCCGATCTGCCTGTATCGTCAAACCATTTGACATATCTCATACAGCTTCAGTATTTTTGTATAACACGCGATACTCCTATGAGTAAAACTCTCAGGTGTAACTCAAACGATATATTGTTTTGCATTAACAAGTGAACTCTGTTCCTCCGAAGGGGATACAAAAACCTACTGAGGATAACAAACCGTTCGTAAAAGTACGCCCTCATAAATATCATCAGTTTATTACGATGCAACGTAGGTTAAAAGTACCACGGTCGAGGCTCGATTATTACCGATTTTTGTCTATAGCTTCTTGGGAAACTGTGTTCTAAAGGGGTCTCTTGTGAGCGGTGTTTATTATCCTCGACCTTTTAATGTGTCCATATGTCAAAAACAGAGTTCCTTTTAGGTGGACATACGAAACGGTGAGCTTTTACCTTTTGGTTTATTTCAGGACGTGTGAATGAAAACCAATATACCGTTTGAATTACACTTGAGAGGTTTACTCATAGGAGTATCGCGTGTTATACAAAAATACTGAAGCTGTATGAGATATGTCAAATGGTTTGACGATACAGGCAGATCGGGTAAACCTTCTCCAATCAACATGTGTCGCATCATGTAACCACCACATGTTATTTCTTAACCAAGCTTTGCAACATCAACATTTGTAGAAAATAATTTTTTTAACTTCCGTTGACTTCAGAATATTCCGATACTTTTGATCTGACTCGTCTACTGCGGCGTGACTAAAGTTTGTGCGTTGAGGCTAAAGGACTACGGGTTTTGGCTAAAGCATTGCGGATTTTGGCCAAACGAATGTGGGTTTTGGCTAAAGGAACACGGGTCGAGGCTAAAGGATTGCTGGTTTTGGCTAAAGCTTGATGGGGAAAGGTGTAGAACTCCATCTTACAACAGATCGACGCGCGAATCCGAAAGCCAACAGAAGACAAGGTTATCTTGAAATACATTACTAATATAGACCACGAATGATTAATATAAAATAGGTGCGAACCACCAATTGTGTCCAACCAAAAGAGTCCTCAAAGAGTTCAACTCAACAACTGCGGGTGCATGCCTTTTTAAGCAAAGTCAACGGTCAGAATGTCTTAGGTGGCATGGGAGTCAATGTTTGACAGCCAGCTAACCAAATATACGGGAGCAAAATACCAATCACGTGAGGGACGGGAACAATAATATTGTATGTGCATGCATGTGTGACGTTCGGTGAATCAGTGGATGCCAGACAGGTTACGAGTATGGGGAGTGTTGAGTTGTATGGATGGGCGACAAAGTGGTCAAGGTGATACGGATCACGAGTAAAGGAACACAGTCTGCCCCATCGATAGACCCGCGGAGCCTACTCAAGCGGTAGCACCTTTAGTAAGAAAAGGAAAGAATGGCACGAATCAAGATAATAAAAGATGGCTTCGGAAACGTATACGCAATTTGGAGTATGAAGTCTGTTTCGAGAGTGAAAAGGAATCAACAACAAATCCACCCGAATTACTCCCTGCAAGGGGTATTTGCAGTCTTTCGTCAGTGACGAGCTTACTTTGGGGTGCTTGGTTTTCATTTTCTGCATCACTGTCTCGCTAGAGAAGTTGAATTAATTATTAGACAAAATGAGTTATTGTTTACTTCAAAATACTATCGTAATTCAACCTTAATTATACGCAATTCTAGTACGTTTCACTGTTTTACTTTATATTAAAGTCGCTTGGATCATTTATCTGGTTTGAACATAAAACACTGACTAAATAAGTGTTCAGCGAGCCGTAATTCTCAAGGTCGTCTTTCCTGGGTCAATTTCACATGCTTCAATATATATTCGCAGTCCTTCCATAACGACAGAGAATTTATTGAGATAGTCGTAACCGCATGTTTTGTAACGTTTTCATGATAATAGATCACCATTTATCAGTGCCTTCATGTTGCCCTATAAGGAGGCATTACTGGCATCTATAGCAATTAGAATGACCAGAATAGACATCACTGGGAAATCAGAAACAACATTCTAAGTTAAAATTATTGAAGTTCAACAAATTATATGGTGTTAACCAAAGCCATACTAAATCAAATGGTGATACAGAAAAACTCAAGAATTTGTAGCAGAAACTGAAATAAGAAACGAATTTCTTTCATTCATGATTCCCAAAATACAAGAATAATGAGGAAGGCTAAAACACACTTTCTTCCTAGGGTGTCACGTTTCAAAAATTCGAAAAATGCCTGTATGCACACAAGCTTGTGTAAAATGGGTGCATATTGACTGTGCACCGTGCACCGGAGCTGAAAACAGAAAACAGCAATTTCAGCTTGCGCTTTGGTTCTTACGAGTACTGATCGGGAATTATTGACTAACATTTACTTTGAGTCATCCTACTTCATCAACATACACTCCATATCTACGATGCAGACAGTAAGTTACTAGGCTCAAATAAAATTGGTGATTTGCTCGCAATTTCTCTGTGACAACTGCTTTTCACAATACAATTATCTTCAACGTCACTTATTTCTTCATTGATCCCCAACTGTCGTGCACTGGTTCACTTTAGATGACCGTTCTTCCACGAAACTTCTCCATTATACACCAATTCATTTTACTTTTGACCTATAGCCGTTGTGCTGCACGCAGAAGATATTTTGTTTCTCTATCATTATGAGAGAAACATCGACACAATCACAATCCCAGCAGTGAAAATAATAGTCAGATCTATCAATTTGACTTGTGACTTATCTATCTGACTGTCCGGTCCCGAATGTTATTTAGAGTATCCCGAACGCACAAAAATCCTTCGAGGCAGACCTTTTGAGTAATCCAGTTAGGAAACTTTTAAAATTTTATACCATTTTGACTACCATGAACAAAGTCCGCGTGTTTCAATACGTTTGTGATCAAAGTTGATGATTTTTCTGTTCTGGTTTAAAAATAAATTTTGCATACAACTTGAGTTAGCTGTTGGTGACGCTTGAAACTAACAGTTCCGCTCCTTCGGGTTTGGGTTGCCAAGATCTCAGAGTTCAGACCCCATTGATCATTTTTAAACCATAGCAAAACAAATGAAGACTGTTCCTAGATACGTGGGATCATCTGTAGCTAAATAATGAAAAGTTTTTAGTCATACTATTCAAATTACTTTTATTTCCCAGGGTATTTCAAATTAATTAGAATAGAAAAAGATTAGATATCTTGATGCAGTCTATATATGTATATATATATATA
>UZAN01040196.1:6860-33466 GCA_900618425.1 Echinostoma caproni
TTTGGGGACGGGAAAAGAAAGCGGACCTCTATGGTCAACACACAGAGTACACCATCCACCTATGCATATACACTATTTAAAGCATTTCGAACTGATAACAAGTGGCTGCTATGACCTTCAGTGTCTCCAACCATCCAGTTACTGAGTCTTTTGGACCCCAACCCGGAAGATGAAAGGCACTTACTCTATCCAGTGACTCTGTGCATTTCTTCGTGCGTCGTCTCCACGTCATCTACTGGCTGGAGCCACCACTGCAAACAAGACACGGTGTGGTAGGCGACCGTCGGGCATACGCAAAACGTGTCCTAACCACCTGAGTCTATTGAGCTGAATTCAATGAGCTAGCGAATTTGGGTTCGATGCATCCCCGAACACCCGACGACTTACATCTAGGTTACTAACCCGCCCACTCCATCCCACCTAGACCAGGATACGTAAGCATCGATTAACCAAATCCACTAGGCGACGGATGCCTCCTACCCGCGAATTCAAGGTCTCACAATCGTAAAGCAGAAATGGTCATACAGTGGCGTAGTAGACGCAACTCTTCAACTTCAGTGAAACATCACGTCGTCGCCACAGGTGCTTAAGGCCTGCGTACGCTGCTCGAGCCTTGGAAACGCGGGTGGTTTTCTCCTTTGATATGCTGCCGTCGTTGGTCAAGCAGCTACCCAAGTGCGAGAAGCAGTCAACTTCTGCTAATTCCTGACCGTCTAGTTTCGAAGCAGAACTCGGCAACACCCAGTCTTGCAGTATCACTTTGCACTTTGAAGGTACAAAGCGCATATCGAACGAAGCAACAGAACTTGCTAATCTGTCAATTGATCTTTGTGCATCCTCCATACATTCGAATAAGCAGACGATGTTGTCAGCGTACTTCAAATCACAGCTTTTCTCCATCTGCCCATTGCGGAGACCACTTAGTGCGTTCTCTAGTATTTCGTTTATCACAAAATTAAACACAAATGTCGAAATAGGGCACCCTTGACGAACAACGCAACTAGTTAAGTACGAACTAATCAGTTCATCGTAAACCCTTACGCTGCCCGAAGCAAGCAAATAGAATGAACTCCTGTTTACATAATTCGGCAGTATTATTTGGCGATGGAGCGAACCCATAAAGGATTCTTGATCAACTGAGTCGAAGGCTCCTTCTAGATCAGGAACACGACAATCGTTGGTCGACAATGTGTGTGGTGTAGTTCGAGGATTCGATAAACCAAGCAGATTTGGTCGATATGACCACGACCTGGTCAAAATCTTGCTTTTTTCGCGGATATACATCTTAGACGGTGTCGGATATCAAATTATGACGGAGACAAATGCCTTGGCAACCATTGCAACCAAACTAATTCACGGTCGTTAAGAAATCCCTTTTTAAAAATTGGAACAATCAGTGATTCTCTCCAGGATGACGGAATGCGCTCGTGTGAGCAGATGCTACACATTAAACCAGTAATGGAATCTACGAGGTCATCGCTCACCATCTTGAAAAGAGCCGGAGGAAGCCCGTCAGGTCTTGCTGTCTTTCCTATCTTTAGTGTTTAGAGGTAAGGTCGAAATTCTGCTTCAGTAGGAGGTTCACATGACACTGCCCACGGAGCATCAGCTACACCAGAGGAGATGGTCTGGTTAGCGTCTGGCCAGCTGAACTGTACGCTAAAGTACTCCGCCCACCAGTTCTCAGTTGTGAATAGCTTGTCCACTTTTGTCGAAGATTGTTTCACTAACTGGGGTTCGTCGACCTCCCCTGTTACATATCAGTTGGAACAGTTTTTGACAATTCCCTGATGCAGCTTCTTCTTCGATTTCACCAGCTATTGTTAACCACGGGTTTTCACGATCTTTTTTGAGTCTCTTCAGGAGCTGACATTGCAGACGCCATCTGCCCCTGCTTTGATCCCGGACGGTCGGGATTTGCCGCTTTTTCTCCATCAGTGCTACTGACTCACCAGATATCCAATACCTCTGACGGACTACCGCTTCAAACCGCTACAGAGTTTATTGCTCATCTAAACTACCACCCCGCAGTGCGTTTAGCTCTTGCCCTAGTTCTGATTTAAAGCGGACACGAACGGCTGGGCCCGATAAGCGACGATCTGCCAACTGAATTGGGTGTGTTCTTCTGTGACCATTGAGTCGGAGACTGAACTCCATCAAAACTAATGCTTGATCAGATTTAACTCAGGTGGTCCGATAGGATCTGCCGTTTTGTCCTGAGCCACACCAACGGTAGCTCACTGCTATTTGGTCGATTTGAGTTAGCGTACCAGATAAATTGGAGCTCCACGTGGAGAGCTGTGCCTGAAGTTGGTACTGGATAGAAACAAGTGATGGTCTGCGCAGAACTGAAGAAGTCGATCGTCCTTATCTGTTCGTTGGCAGGGCAGAGCACAACGACCGCCTAGGCCAGTTTTCGATGAGCTGAGTTTTCCACCTTGCGCGTTAAAATCACCGGCGGGCACAACTATATCGGAGCTTTGGCTCAACCGAAAGAGTTTGGTGAGTTTATCATAGAACTCGTATTTTTGTGAGTTAGAACTGCAGTTGGTCGGTGCATACACTGAAATGATGAACAAAAATCTTTTGATGTTCCTTCCCTTCTGGACACTGGTAGACCATCGCACATAAGCAACTGTTGGCCAGGATCCAATAGATTAGTGACACCTTGGATGTATTATTGAGCACAATACCTATGCCACGCTGGCCTTCTGAACGTGATAAATCGTCACCCGATGTGCGGAGGAAGTATCTCGAGGACCTAGGTAGCTTATGGTACCAGGATACTAGATTCGCGTCTCCGATACGCAGCAAACATCGATTCCCAAAGAATTGATTGAACGCGCCAGATAAGCTTGCTGACCCACCTGCATCAGATTTCTCAGGTTGAAGGCCCCCAGATTGAGAGGTTGATGAGGCTTCAGAATTTGCCGTCTATTCCGTGGTAAAATACTTACCACGCTACTGGCAACAAACTTTGGCGAATAACGAACAAGCTGTCTGGGGGAATGTTACTGGTCGGAAAGAGGGGAAAGAGAGAGGGTTAGATATGGAAGAAAAGGAACGGAACAAATGTTTGGATACCTGAGCAGTAGCTCACTTATCACTATCCACCCCGCTTGCTGCAATAGGCACCGCGGTCCGGATTATCCTGCACGATGATCGATGGAATTATTTTCAGTTTGTTTATGCAATAGATTAGGCACTTAACAGGAGAATAACTAGGGTTCTCAACCAAAGCCTTTAGTTCTAACAAGAACCTGACCACAAGGCAACGGGTAAAAGGAAATAAAAGCCAATTTCTTGGATTGGTTACTCCTCCACTATTTTATCGACCAAGGCTAACTGGAGTTGAACCCCTAATCTGGAGGACTAGGAGGCTGCACTTTGTCTGACCTCTATTCTCTAACCTTCCAAACAGAATACGATTTCCTGGTTTTATGAAAGCTATCCTGTGTCGCTCGTTTGGTCATAGAGGTGTACAAGCCGTCACACCACGTCAAGATGCAGTCTCTTCGTGGTGGATATTGCCTTAACAGACTTTAATCGGCAATCGTGGGCAGCTTCGGTGTGAAGTAGGTGGTACAGAAGTAACAAGTGTCTTCCATTTGAGGGGTCTGGGGCTCAAACTCTGTCTGCGTACCACTGGCGTATGAAGATCGATTTTGATTATTCTTGAATGTATGGTTGACTAGATGAACCAAGGGTTGTGCGTTTGTTGAAATCAGTGGCACAAAATAGTTGTTTTACAGACTAAAAGGAATATTATCCCTAAAACGTGTTTTCGCATTAAAAAATTTTGTTCAGTGCTTGTTCCTCTGATTTTGGTGTTCACAGAAGTTGTAATTAGTGTTGTGTTGAAAATTTTCTGGCTCGTGAATTTCCCTCTAAAGGTTTCAGCAACAGCCGTATGCAACATCCCACTTACCAGATCCGTACAATGAAGTGGCGATGGCGGCAGCAGCGGCCGGTCCAACTGGACCACGTAGTTCATCACTGGTGAATGAGCCCAAACTCTGATCGTCAAATGTGGTGTCACTCAAGAGAAAGCTTGCTTTGGCCAAATGCGATTTCGGGAGTGTGGGTGGAGCGTTATCTGATGGCACAGTTGAGCTGTGAAGTTGAGGTTGAAAAGGGACATAAACCGATTGTTTTCAAATTACATGTATATCCCACGTCTAGAACAATCATCGGAAACGGGAATGCATATTTTGGGAAATATTGTTTGATCCGATTTCAAAGAAATATAAACATGACAACAGAGTATACTACTAGCTCCGAATATATTGGTGTATTGCTTCAAGTCACAAAAACGTCATGGGACACAAGCAGGGCACACAAGATAGTTTACTCTAGTATTGGATGTGTTGTTGAACATTAGTAGAACTATTGATTTCGAGTGCTCAATACGATTCAATCCCTTAGATGGTCGTTGGTCAGAATCCTAAGTATTGGTTGCAACCAACATTGTCTTCGAAATATGGGAATATAGCTGTCTTGTGGTGGTGGCTGTTATTGAAATGTGCCCTGTGAGGTTTTATTTGGTATCGAACTATTGTATACGAAGCCACTTTTATGGTTGTAACGATCATTCATTCAATCTGGCCATGAACGGGGAGCTCGAAAAAGTTATCCCTTTTCCTCTTCACTTTGATGGTGCATTTTCCCCATCATGTAGAGTAAGGGTGTAAAACCAACTTTGTTGATCACTGCCAAGCTCACCACATACACAAACTNACACGACTGCTTTGATGAGAAGTGGGGCTGAGGTAAAGAAAAAGGAAGTGAACCTCTACGACCAACACACAGCAGATATTCTAACAATGCATACACATACCGCTTCGAGTATATCCTGAGTCGATAAGGAATGACAACAGGAACACCATTGCTATCGGTTTTATGCATGTCTTTCAATGCTTCTAACCAACCACTTGCGGATTATTTTGAACCCCTGTCTAGAAAACAAGAAACACCTAGTGTAATTAATATCTTTGTAAACTTCGTCGTCTCTCATACTACATAATCTGGTCACCGTAAGGTGATTTTCTCCAACCGGAAGCGGGAACTGCAAATAGGGTGCGATTTGGCAGATGAGAGTCAGACATGTGCAATACGTAAAAAAACCAGCAAAGTCTACTCCTCCGAATTCAGTGCGACGACGAATTTTTCGCCGAGCATTCCTGAACACAACAGATTACTTCGGTGCCACTACTTCACTCACATTATCTCAGCTGCTGCATCAACATCCATATTCGAAAACCTCCAGACAGTGGATGTCATCCACATGCGAACTATGGAGTCCTGCAGTCGTAGAGCAGAACTCCAAAGAAATATGAAATGGACGCCAGGTGTTTTAGTCATGGACACACTACTCATCGGTTTACTCCAACCTGAACAGCTTTTCTCCAATCACCCATTCAATGCCAACATTTTGGAGACAACTGTGTGGGTTTTCGTCTACGGCAAACTATACCAGGACTGGTAAAATAGGGCATCCTTGGCGAACACTGCTGCAGATCTCAATCTGTTTGACTCGATTAAGAACCTTAACCTACTGGAAGTATGCGAGTCCAGCAAACTTATTATTTCCGGTGCATTACTTTGCAAAGAAGCAAACTAAAATGAGCTTCATGATCATCCAAATCAAGTGCACCTGTTGTCTACAAGAACACTGTGGTTGTTGGCCTACTATGTACGTGGCGCAACTCAAATACTCGATGCAACATGAAAACCTCGTCAATACCACCGCCACCTGTATGTACGTGGGGGAACCTTGCTGCTACCGCTGCTGTTTGCGGTTACTTATCTCTCTTAAGCACGTCAGGTAGACAGGTGTCGGGAGCTGGACTTTGGTGAGAAATGGAATAAAATCTTTCCGTGGTTGTTAGTGAGGATACGTTCCCAAAGGTTGGAATCATCAACTCTGGTTTATGGGTTACGTTCCTCTGACTGCATGTTGCACAGTACAACGGTAATAGAGTTAAAAACATCAGAAGAAGCCTGTCAGGTTCATTTACTTTTCTTTTCCTTAGATTTAGGACTGCACTTCTCATTCTATTTAGCCTGTTCGCCGAGCTCGGCAATTTGTTTGTAAACGTTTCATCACCAGCTGAGGTGACATCATCAGTGCTTGTGAGGTGGTCAAGAACTGATGATGTCACCTCGGCTGGTGATGAAACGTTTGCAAATAAATTGCCAAGCTCGGCGAGCAGGCGAAACGGAACTCATTTCACCCGAGCTACGAGGACCGATTTTCAATACTTTGTCAACACTTCTCATTCTGTCAGAGTTCCGCATGATTCCGCCCCATGGGGCTTCAGCTTCAACAGCCGGAGTATGCTTGCTAGCGCCAGGCCAACTAAACTCTTCGTCAAAGTACTTTACCCAGTAGTCAAGCGATCGCTCTTCATTGTGAATGGCTTATCCACTTTTCACTCAGATCGCGTCGTCAAACTAGATTCCCTGTCCTCCGATTTCACTGGTCAGTTGTAGCAGTTTTCGATTGTTCCCCGAGGTAGCAATTCATTCCATCCTTTTCGTTGCTTTTGTGGCTTTTCGAAAACCCATCTTATTTTTCTGTATTTCCAACGCAGAAGAGATTTTAAATGACCAGTAACTGCTAACCTGAACTGAATCTGTAATGTGTAATGGATTCGGGTTTGGATCTGAATACCTCCAACCCACAGTCTCCGTTTATTACTGGTATCACAGATGTCCAGATTAGATGTGGCTCATGATTTTTCATTGAACTTGTCCAATTCCTGCATTGATAACGTTGTTGTGTCAAAAAAGCAACTCCTTTCATCAGATTTTTTACTACTCAACCCACTATGGTTGGTTCACATGAGAACTTGTTTTGATTACTGATCGAAATCAATAAGCCGCATTTAGCTGACATGGACGACTTCTGTTGCATTGAATTTGTTTAATGAAATAATTGAACTTAGCTGATGCAATATGAAAATAAAAATATATTACTGAGCCTCATTTCAAAACCTGCTAAATTTATGGACTAAAATATGGATAGAAAATGATTGCCTTTAAAGACTTACGTTTGACGAATTTTTCTCCGTGACACGTTTTGACTCTGACGATGTATACTCTCCGCAGAAGCTGGAAAAGTGGTGAAAAAGAGGAGGTGTTGTGGATCGGTCAGAGACGAGGTATTCTCAGAATGAGGAAAAATTGTTTGAATTGATCTAGATGGTGGATCGGGTGGTAATTTAATCACACCGTGATGTCCTCCGGTTCACGTGAACCTCAATAGTTTACCAAATTTGGGATAATTGAATGAGTATTCGCTGTGGAATTACCCAACAGGGACGAGGTTCATCAGCGAATAATAGTTCAGTAACACCATTAAGAGAGACAGAGAGAGAGAGAGAGAGGGAAAACCAACTGACAGATTGGCACGTTCTCACAAATAAGGGATGAGATTTGGATGCTAACACTATCGGAAGTTACCACAAATATCCGGTTCACATCTCGGTGCAAGTGTGAAATTCTGGCTGTCGAAACTAGGCAGCCACCGCAAAATTCGAATGAGCTTTAAAGGATGAATGACTTTTAAAATTCCATTCCTACGAGATAGACGATTTGAGATACCAGGCCGTTCATCCGCACTTTCAACGGCTAAATGAATATGTATGGTTTCGACTACACCAATTAGAAGAACGTTAGTGATGGATCAACTTTCGAAGTTGACCCCATCAATGTTAAATCATCCATTCTCTTGTGCGGTTGTGGTGTATCACACGGCTAGGTATTTATCTGAACGTGTTAAACAGCATCATCCAAAATGGCTCGTTCAACAAAGATGAGCTCCACTTTCAATATGGGTCACCTGAGTGACAGCGGCTGTAGGATCGAACGCGAGAATACTTCGTCAGATTAATCCCCACCATGCCTAAGTAGGTGTGCAAAAACCGTTAGCTCAAACATGTCAGTGTGTGAATAGCTCAAAAGGTCAAGTTGGCATCGGTGTTATTACATCAATGAATTGGCCGTGCAGTCCTAGTTTTGCCCCCTTGATTTGTGTGAATACTGCCCCAACTCTCCCACTCACGATCGCCCCACCCCCAGATAAGTACCTATTCGACTAACCAATGGTTTTGTCGCACACGACTTGTACCCGCGTGATCATGGGTATGCTCTTTACCGTTTGCTATCGGTGTGAAAATGGGTATCTTCAAAAAGTCTCCAATTCACATCTCTGAGTGCTCTTTTAGTTGCGTATGTTCTATGATTTATTGCAAAGAATCAGGAGGTTCGAACCTGAAAAAGAAAAAGAAACTCGAAGTTTGATGATACAACAGTGATGTGCATATCCTGTCCTGAGCTCAGACTGATTTTGCAGTCATTTAAATACCACTTGTTGTAATCGTTAACCCCTAATGCGCACATCTGAAATCTAAGTGGTGGTGTATGCCTGTGCATTATTGAGATAGGGAACAATAGTTATCAAATCCACGTACAACGATCATTGTATTCCTCAGAGTGCGAGTACAATTTGGTGGTCATTTTAAGACCTGGTAAAAAATAACGACAAATCAAAATCGTAAACTGTGGATATGACCTTAATTAATGACCGCATACCCAGGTCAAAATCCAATGAATTCCACATACCAGCAAATAAGCACGATGCAAACTAGAATAGTCCAATACACGGTCGTTAAGCGATAACAGTGTAGTATTTTGGCATTGTTTTTCAACGCTTGTTTTGCATCTGTTTGTACTGGGACCGGAATCTTTGGATTGTTTGCACCATATCCAATTGACGAGAACTAACTGTGAATTGCTCACAATCGACGCGAAATAAAACCCTTTTGGTTGGGAACAATCCGCAGATTGCAATATAACGAAGTCAGTATTCCAAATGGACCACAGTGATGTGAACGCTAATGCGTTTGTTTTAAATGGAATACGACGCGTGTGTAGGGTGGATGAACTATAGACGTAATAAATGGCTGGGAAATACTTCAAAGTTGGTTTCACCATTTTGGACAGCGTTACTCAAAGTTGAACAGGAACCATACATGCATACACAGCAAGCGGAGACACCCATTTGCGAATCGGATCACTGATCAGACTACTTCTAATACTAGCAACAGTTCATCGGAACACATTGGCAGTCGATCTGTGTGAGGTCTCTACCTTTCTGGCAGTCACATTGATTCGTCAGTGTAAAAATTAGTTTATGGAACTTGCTAGTTTTGTTGCAGTGCTTGCTTTTTTAGTGAATCGTATGTGAGAAGTTCGGGTACTTCAGTGATGCATTGTATCTTTCATATTTTGACGAAGTTATACAAAAAAGCCTTCTAAAAGTTCGGTTGTCTTCACTGTATGGCGTTATTAGGGTCATCAGAGTCCCGCAAAATGATTCAAAGTGGTTGAGTCATTTCCTAAAGTCTATCCCGTACAGTTGGTCTAAAAGCTAGGAAGCACCGTATAACCCTGTTGGGATGTCGTGACCTGCAGCCGAGTGAAACGGTTACCGCACATCACCTGATTGACCGTTACAGCCTGCCACCACACGCACGTACGCACGCCATGCCGACTTACTCTGTAACAATCCGCCTCAGCGAATCAGAGGTCAGTATTGACCGGTCCGCATTGATTGGTTTGTTGACTACCCACCGTGACGACACTTGCCCAGTTCGTGCCTACCTGCGTGTTGACGCACTACCTGCTCACCGGCCTACGGACCGGCTACGTCTGCATTTACATACTGGAAATAGAATAACTATTTAATTCATTACTTGAGTACTTATTGACTTATACGGGATACAACAGGCTTCATATCCGGGCCTTCGCAGGCAGAATGCAAGCATACTAACCAGTCGATCACCGGGTGACTGATCAGACCGTTTTTCATTTAGAATATACAAGATGTGGCACAACCCACCTTTGTGAGCTTTGTGCGGGCGTCACACCATGTGCATCTCAGTACTAGGTGATAAACTGCTCTACCTGTTCTACCTGTGAGGTTCCAGGTTCGATCCCCAATTGGGTCGATGAATTTGTACTGCTAATGAGATCCATCCAGGTTGAAACAGCTTTCCAGAGCTTCCTAACTTTTCAGCTCCCGCTTCATTTACACGACGAATGCATCAACTATTCAAATCCTCATCTGGCCTCATACGGTTGAAGCCATTATTCGGGTCCCATTGTCCCGGATGACAGTGTTTGTTAAAAACATATGGTAATTGAGACGAGCGAAGCAAGCGAAAAGCCAAGTGGATACGGGCGAAATCAAAGGCTAGGCTAAAGTTCAGTACGCGAAAATTCTGTCTCGTGACGGAATGGTTTTGCTTTGGCTTGCACCATCCGACATGATAATCAAGTTGTGAATTGTTTAGTTATCACTATCTCACCGTCAGACTTTCGAGACGTTAAAGAGACAAAAAGACCCAAAAATTATTTCCACTGGACTTCATAGAACATTTAATTTTTTCTTTGAATCTTTAATCTTTTTGATTTTAAACGAACATTACAAAATCTTTTACTTTTTTTGGCTTGATGGAAGAATATGTAACATCCCCAAGAATATAGTACACTTGATATTCGATGAATCACTCGGCCTTCTTTAGTGTGCTCCTCAATCCATTGCATAGTTCAGTGCTACATACACTACGATGTCCTTATTTGATGACACAAACCACGATACTTTTTATGCCAAAATCATGTTTCAAAGAGACTGTTTGTCAGCGAAAACCTCCCAAGTCTTCGAGCAAATCCCCCCGGGCGATATTTGTTTAATCCGTCACTTGGAGCCATCCTCCTCATCACCGTAAAGCAAAATAAAGGAAACCGTGGTTTACTTATCGGCGAGAAGCTCACAATGCATACAAATTAAGAATGTGTAAGGTTGTTCAGGAGTGGTCCTATTTTCAGGGGGGAGGGGAAAGTGAACTTCTATAGTAAACATAGACTAAACACAGACTAACTGTGCATACACACCTTTCCAAGCATTCTGGCTCGAGGAGAAGTGGCTTCTAGAACGGCACTGCAGATATTCGCTTCAGGGTCTATGACCAACTAGTTAGAGGTTCACTTTGTACCCCGATCTGTGCATTATATATACGCCTGTCCTCAAGCCAGTGATACACATGCAGCTACTTGATTGCTATCAAAGAAACAAATGACCGGAGTGAGGAATGATGAATTTTACTTTTAGAAAAACGAACTGAACCTAAGGCAATTTAAGATAGCTCGTAGTTCCAACTCCAATTTCAACTGAATGCACGGGAGCAAACTGACAGTTCAAAACTGTAAACAGTCAAATACACTATGGTCGTGGATGAAAAGAGCTATTCCAATCATGAAATATTCTCATAATCGCTGGATTCAAAGCCTGCTAATTAATGGTTTTTGGATGCTGAACAAGCACGCAATCGGGGAAAAATGAACGTACCGGTCAATATCGGATCGGATTGCTTCAATGTTTGGTTCTGCGTTAGCAGTCGACTACCATCGTGCGCTCCGATCCGTTTACGTGGATCTCGAATGAGAATCGATTGTCGAAAGCTCTGATTCATGGTCCGAACGCCACGAGAAGCACGACTAAGACCTGGGCGAAAGTGACCGGAACAGATAGAATGCATGCGAGTGTGAATGAAAAGTATCGGGGACTGAATTTTGCGAGGGGAGAAATTACTGCGAACCAACTCTGGGTAGTTGCATACAGATTTGATTAGCTTAAAAGAAACAGTTGAAATATATAGCACTAATTCTGGGAGAAGTTTAGCTGATTGATTAAATGCGTGCATGGTTTCAGTTAGTTGTGCTTTCCCTATCGTCGCGGTTGTTGTTTGTTTGTTTATTGCTGTTTTTGTTTTGGTGGTAGTGGTGGAGGTAGTGGTGATGGTGGTGGTGTTGGTGGTAAAAAAATACTCAACAAACAAGTATGTAATCAATAGAGTCTCACTAGGTAAACCAAATCCCGTATCATCGAATAGGTGCTCGCTGCTGCAAGCCGATTCCGAGGTGACGGAGGCGAGGACGTCCACTCGATGTCGCAAATTGGTGTGATCCGGTAAGCTCATATCCGACTCAGGTTTGGCGGATTCCTCTGTTAGACCACTGAGTTTAGTCTTTGCTCTCCGCGAAGAGCGCTTTCGAGCGGCCGGTGAATGATCACTCGAGTACAGACGACGTACAGAGTCACGTGTTGAGCGACCCGGTTGGAGCTCTTTGAACTGAGCTTGTGTGAAGTGCTTGGTAAACATAAAATTATTTAGGGAATAATAATTGTGAGAATTCGTATGAACCTGATATTGGTAGTAGAAAATGAAGATCTATCATCTCAAAGATGTATATAAAAGAGAAACAAACGAAATAGTGACCCATAGAAGCACACTTGCTGATAGTTTTTCAATCATAATCATCCAGGTAGTTCATCATACGAACATACGACTTTTGCCTAATCTAGATTTGCCAATTCCTCAGCCAAGAGAGGGTAGTTTGCAAGTGAGTTCAGTTTCTTTTGCTGGCTTTCTGCTGACCCCAAGGTTCGAACTCTGTCACTACCACCTCACTTTGATGATGCATAGCTTCTCCGTGATCTAGCTCAGTACCATGTTTGTACTATCGGTTTTTCATTTGGCCTGCTGATCCAACTGCAAATGCATACTTAGCTGGTTCCTTTGGGTGAACAGTAAGTCCTTGTGTGACGATTTGGTCTACCCGTTCTTCTGTTTCTCACACTAAGGTGTGTAATAGAAAAAAAACCTGCACACTGTTCAGCATCTTCTCACATTTGCAGAGAGCAGATTCAGTTGTATTATCTGGCAAGACGTTTGGAACTCCTGTGAGTAAACATTTGACTGTCACTGTCGATAGTTGTGCATAAAAAATGGAAGGATTTCCGAGATAAAACTGTTATTGTTTCATTGTTTCATGCAAAACGCAGCCAACCTACAAAATTCAAAAGGTGCAAAAGTGTGATAAAATAATTCGCCAGTTTTTTGGGCAGCATTTTGCTAAATCTTGATTAAATCGAAACAAATCCTTCCCAACTGCCTTTTACCTCACATAAATACTAATAGAACCTTTTAGATGTGGTTAATTCCTTCAATTATACTGACGTGCATCGAAAATTTCGTGATAGGAAATAATTAAAGGACTGCTGGTTAGCAGCTTTTGTCGGAATCTAAAAACAAATACCACCGAAGGACTTTACATACAAACAGGAAGTGGAGGAATTGCATAGTATGCACAATTTACAGTGCTCCTCCATCCAACTAGAGCTGTTGCCACCTGTAAGTGAATGGTTCAACCCGGTCCGGACTGATTTTATCATGAAGTCCGTCCCTCGATCAAACACACCCGTTGAGCCTTACGTCTACACAACGACAGGAACTACTAGTTTGTTTTGGGTTAAAAAAGTTTGCCCCTTGCTGTTGTCAGGAGTGTCTAGTGTTACATTTGGGTAGACACGAGTGAACACTGTTGGTCATCCAACTGTGCCAAGAGGGGTTAGAAGTACAATGTTTGTGAATATTCAGGAATTGGACGTACAATGCAGGTGATTCTAGGTGCGCTCCGTGCATTGTAACTGCTATCGATCCCTGCGGTGATGATCACTACAAATGCATTTTCACAGCCTGATCTCAAGGCTGCTGGTTTCATTGCCACGCACCCGTAAACCGCGTTGCCGAAGACATCCTTAACCGTTTTTTCTAGTTTGGTAATTTACGTGGGAATGAAGTTTCCAAGACAGAACTCGCATCCCCATTCGGAGTAGTACGAGCGAAGGTTCATATGATTGCGAAAACACAGACCAATGTCAAAACTAATTGGGAGCAAGGAATTTCAAGTCAATGAAACATTTTGCATTTATCATCAGCCATTTCAACAACGTGGCATACGAATGGCTTCTGACAGCTCATCAAAACCATATATCATTAACAGAAGTGTTGCTACAAGCGAAAACAATGAAATTGTTTCGCAAAATGGAGCCCCATTGTTTTCACAGGAGCGAATGTCAGGCGGCCAAGGGCTTGTACCTTTTCTCGCCAGTTACGATTTCTCTCTCAGGAACCATCACTTGTACAGAACCGGCTAATACTTCAATCTACTGACTATGAAGTAAAGATGGTTGATTGCATGAAGATTCCGGTGAAGAATGTTATTCAGGTTGCATTTCTATCGTGAAAAGTTACCCCGTAATCGCACTGGATACCATATCATGGAAAACAACGGGGTTGCTTTCTGATAAAACAAATTGCAAACGAAAGTCCATTTCTTTTCTTACTTTAACCACGATAAGCATCAATAATTTACTTGGGCCCTTAGGTAAATAAATCAAGGAGAGGATTGTAATAACAATAACAATAAGCTGACTGGAAACATCGTCCGTCGAGTTTTTCAATCAGAACCCAATGGGTTTCTTTCAGAAGACTGACTTCTGATACTATCTACTCATGTGTGTCTCGCTATTTTGGGGAAAAAGCGTGCCGTAACAGTTTTGTTTGAAGTATATCGCTAAACCAAATACGCAAATCAGTAAAGCTCACCTGTACGTCATGCTGAATTGTGCCAAGCTCCATCATCAATTCCCGTAGCACGGCAGCTGTGGTTTGTGGCACGGGCAGATGAAGACCGATCAGTTTCTGGCTAACAATTTGTTGATAGGCCTGCTCTCCCGGAGTCGCGCAGCGCAGATGTGCTAACTGAATTTGGATTGGCGGAAAAAAAGTGTGAAATGCGAGAGGGGTATTGTAGCAGCACTAAAGATAAACGAATGCCCACTGTGCACGCCTCGGGGCTGCCCGCACATTACTATAATCCCAGGCTAAGTTGAATAGAATATGCTTCGATACAGGCGCATCTGCTTGATACAGTTTTGTTTACCGCTTGCTCTGTAGACATGTAAAGTAAAAATGAGAAATCTGGGCAAATGTTGCACTGAATGACAAAGAATCGATCATAAAATCGACTGATTAAGGTTACCAAGTGAATTGATATTATTCCTCAAAGCCAAAACTATCTTGGTCGGGCTGTATCCATTCGATATCGACGGTGGCATGTCTGTTCAAAGTTTGATTAGGGGCCACCACCGTTTCAACCTCGGTGATAAGAAATACGATGGTACCCAACTCGTCATACTGCATATCCATTCATGTTCTTATACAGTCAATATCCTGCTATGTCGCACCCCTAGGGAATTCGAAAAGGTGGGTAGGTTCTAGGAACTGCAACATAGCACGATGGTCAGTAGTAAATGCTATTAAGGGGTTCAACATGGCAGGAGATTGATTGTATATTATGGAGCGCTACAGGGTTCAAGAATTAGCTTGCCGATTTCCATAGCTGCACAATGTTAAAAGGTTTCACCGATTCTACGGTCCATTAAATGAAGGTGTGTCCTACAAATAGATTGCGTCAGTACGCAGACAGTGACGACTTGTCTTGTGAAGGGTATGGTCCACGCGTTGGACTGTAAGAACCCTTCGAATTCCCAGTCGGGATTCGAAATCGGCGAAATGCCATCCATGAAGTGATTGCCGCTTCGGTCTCAACGGCTTTTACATGAAAACAACTTTAATCGGGAAATTGAGTGCTTAGGGTGAAACCTGACAGTATTATCAGTAAAATTTGGCAAAATCTATGTCTTTTGGACACCTTGATAATGGTCAAATGTTATTTGAACAAAATGAAACAAATGTTGGTGGGAGAATCAGATTTATCGATGACGCACGTGAACCACTATGGCTGTATAGATCACTGATCATAAGTAATAAGGTGATTTCATACAAAGAGATCATATTTTTGATGCATTCGTGCATTCTCTTCTTCCTAACCGAGCAGTTTCCTGGGACTTGTGTGTGTGCTTCATAAGTGTAATTCATGAATACGGGAATTGGCGTTGACAATGAAAACAACCTGCTAACTGGAGGATGAATTCATATGCATAGTCACGTTTTATAGACCATGCAACAACAACAATGACAAGAACAACAATAACCACTTGCATAGGGGCAAATTGAACGCAATGGGTTACGGTTGCATACTCGACCTTACCGCCCCCCCACTCACAAAGACAACAGCGAATACGTGAACGTCGATGATCAATTGAAATCACACATTGATAACCTACATTGCGCAGAATTTTTCACCTGCTGACCCAAATAATCTGGTTACGAATACGAATAAATCAGCTAGCAAAAACGTGAACGACAATTAGGACCACTTCCAATCTCATTCGTTGTACGAATCTGGGGCAGTTGGTTATCTGTCCTCAGACTACTGCACATACATGCCGGTACATGTTTCCGCAATCTGGTCATTCAGTCGATTTCTGTGGCAGACAAGTACGCGCTCGGTCTGGCGGAACGGTGCTGTCGTTGTTGTTGTCCTCCATCACTCAGACTGCCATACAATACACGGCACGCGGTAGCACACACACTAACAAGCAAGCAAGCACGCGTACACACACAGACATGCATAAAGCAATCAAACATCCGTCGATCATGGGAGCCACTTCACCAGACTTACTTTGAATCGAATAAACGGGAGCAGGTGGACAAACAAAGGTGGTCTGTGTGTGGTCAGAAAATCGAAGAACTTCCACAACTGAATTCCACTTCGTCCGTTGAGTGCCAGTTTGGTCAAAGTGGCTGTGAGAAGGCGAAGGCGAACTGACGCGTGGCGTGAATAGGCCACAAGGATCAGTTTCAGCCCGAGGAAGCCCAATCTGCCCGAATGTACAGGTTGGGTCGAAACAAGTGGAATTGAGCGGGAGGTAATGCATGACAAATGAAACTGATGTGGAGTCCAATCGGTCAGCATGTTTGTTCGTAACGAAAAGGAAAATTATTCTTATAAATATAATTATTCCCTCTTTACTTCCCTCCGATCGATATACATTCTGAACCATAGGCGGGAAACTGGGAATTGAGCTCTTAAACGACTAAGTGACGAGTATCGTGTCAGGTTCAAGCATAAAGACTTCCTCATCTGAAAACGCTGTTTTCACGTCACAAATTTAGATAGAGAAGTCAGACACATAGGTTGGCACAATGCATCCATGTTCATTTCGCGGCATCTATAGACGTGCATACAGCAGTCAGTGAGATAACAACCGTGAGACGAGGACAACACAACTGACAATACGACAACAACAGGAAAAATGAGAGTGTAGGAGTCAATCACCAAGGTAACGCTAATGTTACCAACCATTCACGTTGTTTTCACAGATCAAGTTTGAGAGTATGGATGACTGTAGCCTCGATCGAGGCTCTTGTTTTCGTCTCTTAGTTGTTATCTCACTTGTTATGAAAATCACCTGGACTGCAGTAAGCCCGTGTACAGATGCAGCGAAATGATCAAGGATACATTGTGCAAACCCATGTTTCTGCCTTGACTATTCAAACTTCGCCATCGTTTAGAAAATCATTTCTTCCTTATGATATCTTAAGAAATTTCTTTTCAATTATAGTTTTTAATTTGAGTAGAATTATATAGACCAATCAAATTTAGATTTCTATTTTGTGTCCTACAGTTCACGTACAAAATCGATTTATCTCCTGATTTTGATTTAAAAAGAAACGAGTCTGATTTAAGCAATCAGAGATTGAGTTATCTATGTTAAACAGGTAAACAGAGGCGCAAATTTAGTCACTTTACTGAGGTTAATCGTCTATCTTAGACTCTCCAGATAGGTATTTATCTGATAGTTTAGCCGACCATTGTAATTATTGGGTCGAATAACTGAGTTTGATTTGCGTTGACGATGTTATATCCATCCACTGAATGCGTTCTATTATTATATATCCCTATGGTTTCAAATTCTCAGCACAATATATTCAGCTCACAGTTTTAGAAAATGACTGGTATCCGGGTTGGTATAGAGTAAACTGATAACAAGAATGCGATGGCTATAAAGCTACTTGAGGAATTCTTCAATCGGAGTAGTCACTATCTCGTGGGCTCTATTGAATGATCAACAAGCAAACCTACCGATTTCAGGACCGTAGGTGCGATTAGGCATACGAAAAATCTTGTACAACCTGTGTTTATATTTTGTAAATCCGATTGCATTAACTTGGAAAATCCCATCTGAGAAGGTTGATACGTCGTCACCATTACTGTGTGTTTCGGTTGAGTAATCGTCAGAGATATTAAAAATTAAAAATGAAACTATCCTGATTCACAACACTGACAGTGTCCACAAAAATCTATCAAATCCATCTTATCTGAAACACGAGCAATAAATATCAACAAATCAATCATGAAAATAGTTCCACTTCTCAGTGATTATCTTTCTTTCAACTGATGCAGTGAGTTTTCTAGAACCAACCTAATTCTCAACTATTCAAGTGAGTTTCATATTGGAAATAATCCAAACTCTCCGTGTCAAAATGAATACTTTTGACAAGTCAATTACAGATTGATGAGGTACCAAGAGCAAGCAATAAAGTGAAGTATGTCCTCCAACCTATGACTACCTAAATTAGGCGTAGCGATGATTGATATAAATACGTACTAATGGAGAATGAAACAGTGAGAGAGAGAGAGAACAGATCCCGTATTTCAGACAACTCGTTCAGGTCTCATATGACAACAGTCGGTGCCTTACTGGGGGCGCGGCTGATTGAGTGATGATATGGTCCGCCCGGATCAGAAAAAATAAAGTTCCCGACTTCCATCCTTCTCTGAATCATGTAGATAGAGAGTTTGTGATAATCAAACTGAGTGAAGCAGTGTCGAGACATGCTGCGGTAAAGTAGCGTCAATCGGCCCCATACCCCCACAACCACCGCGATTCTAATAATAGTACATAGCGTTGCCATGACCACCACCGTCATTCATCATCGTGCACTATAGATGAAATTCACATACATCTATGTTTCGCCGGCCAAACTTATTAGGCAAGCATACGTCCCCAGAGAATCGAAAGTGTCGTGTGGTATTAACAAACTGATATCCACTAACATTCCTTTGCAATTCAGATAAATATTGGTGATGAATTGCGATGTAATAAATATCTGCGGATTCTCCCTCTATTTTCTCTTCCAAGCGAGGCATATACTGTTGGATATTTCTGACTAATGAAAGCAAAATGTTTCTCCGCTTTCTATTGTGTAGATTCTTTACCTCCGTTATTTTATGGTCGGACCTATTAGATCTATCGTTAAGTTTACCAAAACTCGCACGTGTGAACCAGTTGGTTTAACTCCGGGGGCCGGGGGGATATTTGCCTGAACGTGGTTTTTGAACAATCATGTTCATTTTCTCGGTCATCGGGTGAGCTGCTAAACCTTGTAGTTCTGATTGGTATACAACCCAAGTCGACCAAATGTTTGATTATACCCAAAGTTGCATATTTGACTATCATATACCCATTGAACATAAAAATCAGAAGGTCATTTAAATCTATCGAACAATGTGAATTAATTTAGCGCTGTCCATAAATCACGAAAAATACGGCCAGGATAAGATAAGAAATAGGATAGATAAGGATAAATGGAGAAAATGAGTAGTTATGAACGTGTTTCAATGGTTTTTTTTCCCTTGGATTGTGTGTGGATAAAGTAGGGATGCAGTGATATGCGGTTGAATGTAGGTGGTGCACGAAGTCAAGCAGAATCGCATGAGGAAGCCTTTTACTAGTTTAGGTGTGCTGGCGGATAGTATTGTGGATGATGGTAAATCAAAACATAGGAATAAATGTGTGAGCAATCTGGATTTGGAATAGATATCCTTTCATCGTGAACGGGGAAGGATTATCAGAGGGGTATAGAACCAGTGTAGGAATCCTGTTAACATATTTTACAATCTCGAAAGCATCCCTATGTTTATGCGGTTTACGTTGTCGCAATATCAAACGGTCTTATTCACCTCTCAAAATTATAAAAATAACCGTTAACAATATAAAGCTGTTAAGATTTTATTATTACGGGTAGTTATTATTTGCAAGTTTAACCATAGCCCACTACCCTCGATTATACTCGGAAAATGAAAAAAGTATGACGGGAATTATTTTTGTCGAATCGATTACTCTAAATTTGTTCGGTACGGTTGACGTAAGATGAATAGATATTTGTGGGAAAAACATTCTTGTTAGTTATTTACAGGCCAATCCCCTTACCAGCCAGCTAGTCAGACAGGTACAGCAATTCTAGTAATCCATCTCCGCAGTCATGGACTAACAGTCTCTCACAAAAAAGATCAGCACAAGTCAGAATAGCTGGCCAGATTGTAGAAATATTTTACATTTTTGTAATTCAGTGCGTACAACCGAGATGATCGTAATACATACCGCGGTTCCCCATTCACAGGTCACTCGTTCGCTACTCAGCTTTGTGACCCAGTGGTCCCAACACCCACCCACCCTCAGAGGGGGGATACACAAGGAACTAGCCAAGATGCTGAGTTTATCAACAGACGGATAATTCCCTGTCAGTAATGTTACACGATCCAAACCAGATCAGACACCGCAAATAATACCTGTGTGTAATGGTTCAATGATGAGTTATCATAAACCGCTTAAAGGTCTGATCGAAAATGAAGCAACGGGTCCATGTGAAACACTTGTGGGTTCGTATAGGCAACAACATTTATACTAAAATAAAAATTTTTCTGAATAATAATAAACAAGCCTTGGTGAGTCGTTATAGCTGTGATTTTCCTGATTCGTTTATACTCAGCAGGTGGAATGGTTCATAATCTTGCAGATACTCCCATTTCGTCAGCAGTGGTTGACCTAGACCCAGGCTCTTCGGCATCGAATCCACCAACTTTGCTATGAAGTCATTTCTATTTTATGCTCCATTACGTATTGCACTTTTGCTTTCAATGCCCAATGCGCAGGTAGCACATTGACCTCTCTTCAAAACAGAAAACATATTTTCAATCACATTGAGATCCGAGCTTTAGGGGTAGGTTGCATGAACTGGACCTTAGAGTCACACATCATTTCTGAGGTCTAAAATCAAATAATAAGTGAACCAGATTCATGATGAGAGCAATACGAATATTCAAAGCTGTGCACAAAAAGGACCTTGATCTTAAGGTTGAATTTAATTAAAATGGTATTTCTCGAACTCAGTGAGTTAGATATCAAGTATAGGTTATTAATATGAAAACGTATTTAATGCAATTTCTCCGAGTCGTGAAAGAATTTCATTTGATTATTCAATTGAGTTGCCATAATGGATTATATTTCGGATAAAATAATGCCTCATAACAGCAAACCCAGATGGCAAGGGTTCATGAAAATAATTTAGGATAATTCTTGAGTCATTTCTATTAGAAAATATTGCGTTTTCATACTTGATTACGTTTGTGATTTTCATGTTGAGATTGTTTAATCCTGGTAACCAAGATCAGGTACGTTTAGTTGACACTCATGCAGCCTAGAAACTACGTAGATCGAAGTAGACAACTGATAAATTATTGTCCATATCTAAGCCATTCACATAGGCGATAAATATAATGAAACTCAATTTGATCATAATGAAAATATTTTAGTGCATCACAATCAACCAGTACTGTATACCCGCTCCGTTGCTGCGAAGTGAAGTCGCCTCATGTTCGGATCAGCCTTATATGATCAGAGGAGACTTTCCCTTGGTATATGTACGCGTTCTACTGCTCCACAGACCTTGGCGCTTCACATCGTCTAATGTAAATGCATTTGTGCATTTATGTAGAAACCAGTATAAACATGCTACTCGATGTGTATCCTAGACGGTTTTAGCTGTGTTTCAACTGGTGCCTATCGAAGCTAAACACAATGTTCACATAGGGGTTGGGAAGTGGAGTACGAAATAGGGAAGAAATAAATATGAAAAGGAGAGGGGTCAACAAGGAAGAATTGGGTTGATTAGGGAGTCGTTGGGTTGACACAGAAGAGTTTCCACCGATTGGGGGCTATCACTTCAGCAATCATGAACAAATGTTTGACGATACTGGCTTCTATTTTTATAGTTATAAAAAGAAAATGCCTGTTTTAGTTTCGGTAAATATTCGTAGCACATAACAGCGAAGACGGTGCTTCCGCTTTTTAAATGTGATTTTTTTATTCGAGCAGGAACCCGCTAAAATTGCTTTGGTTTTGGTTCCCTTTCTAATCTCCTCAGGATTGACGGTACAAAATTGATAGGTACAAATGAGTATATGTGTATGCTTAATATTTACACAATATACATGCTCAACAGACCTACACTGGACGCTGCATTCACTCTAATCCATCTTATTAGTAGGTCTTTGAACAATCCAGCCAAGTCTGTCTGTTGTGTTTCTCTCAGTTGTTCGTCTTCATTCGACTCTGTTTCGTGAGCATTCTTTGCATTCAAACTCCAGCCTTTAAGCACCTATGCACAGATGCTTTTATGACCTTCTGACAATTTCACAGAAGTGGTCCAATGCGCCAAATTAGGCGGGAGTATATCAAAACCGCTAGGTCATAATTTCTGTGTGTTTCAAGGTAGTGATCCATCTCCATTTCTGCTACCTGCCTTAATTTGTGAACTTTCGGTCCCACTTCCTGCACGAATCCAAAATTATGCTAAAATGTCGTTTTGTGTTAGACAACCTTCTCTTCCTCGGAGCTTGATTTCCCCCACGGAAGATCTATCCTGAGTCCAACAGTTTCCCAACCAATGTGATCTTAGTCATAACACATCTATGTTTCTACAGTGCACGTTCAGTCTTCTCACTCTACATTTCAAACCGACTTTGCTACTCTTTTCTGTAACCTGAGGTTAGGAGTGATCACCATCAACTACTTGGGTTTCGTCATCCACAGTAAGCTCCGACAGTCCACACGCATTTACAACTGTATGGGGAAATTGAAACGCCTATCCTTTAAACCACGGAAACTCAGGTAATTCCAAACCCCACAGTCAGTTCTCACCTGTTTTGTTCATTATTGCCCTTTCTCGGGTTTAATCCGTTACTTCCTGTAATGTTTTCTGAACTCTTAAAACAAGAAGTCAAAACCCATTTGTCGTGCGTGATCTGACGATAATCAGTTGATCCCTGAACCATGATAACCACATATTATTGGTCATATCGCCTAATTTGTTAACTTCTTCAACGAGATTCTAGACGACCCAATTCATTCACTGCATCCTGATACATTCTCTTCCCCTTCCCATCCGCCTATACCCTCCACCCTTTGACATCTGAACTCTGGCATTACCAAACAAGAGAATTCCACTGCACAGTACCCGGACCGACTCCTAACCAACAAGGAAGAGAGTGCTATTGAATTACGTCAGAACTTGTTTACGTAAACCAAACCATAAGCCATATTTTTCAGGACGCATTTTTCCTGAATTTATATAATTTAATTGTTATGACCACAACCACCGTACATTTTTAAGTGAATGTAAGCATATAAGCTTATACAAGTTATACAAATATGTTTTTGTAATTCAATGTGTTAAACGGTAAAACGGTAAAACGATGAACGACATCCTCACGGCACATTTCATGAATTGTGATCGAGCGGTAGCGGTTGAGTTGAAGGATAATGACAGAAACAGAACAAGCGAGAAAACAATAACAGTCAATTGTGAGATGACAAATTTTGTTTTACTTGTTCACCACATGCAATTTGGGATTTCTCGTTTGTTTATTTGCTTCACTTTTGGGATTAGATGCAGAAGAGGGTGCGTTTACGCCAATGACTTCGGTTCAATACCATAGCCTGCAGTTTCCTCGGTCATAGACAATCTGAATCTTTAGGGAACCAGCCGGTACGTGCTTTGTATCTAAACCTGAGGAGTAAATACAATCTCAGGGAATCTGACTCACACCAGATAAACAACAATAGGTGGTGGTGACCGAGTGGTAAAGGTCACCGCATTAACGCTCTAAAGTAATTATGTTCGATTCTCATCACCAGCGGTACCACCACCACCACCACCACCTCATTTCCTGTCGCGAAAGAGGTACGATATGGTTGCCGGATGTCTCTGTTTCTCTTACACTTTTCCATAGATAATGTTGTTCAAAAGTTGTTACTCAACGTAACGTGTCTAGCTTCATCCTGGAGATAGAGTCGCACTCTTATAGTATGCCAGTGAAAAGGCTTGTGTATTGCGCAACGACACACACCTTGTTGCTCTAAGGCTGCGAAACTAGGCCTCTTTGAATAAATCATGTCCAACGATTATCTTTCTTCTACGACCGTTGTCTGTGCAACATGGCCCACGTATATTTTGGGAGCTTTGCGTGCGTAACGATGAGACCAGACGATGTGTGTTAGGGTCAGGTAATATTTCAATAAGCGAAACCAATATCTGAGGTGGCTAGGGTACGTGCTAAGAATGCCTGAACAACGTTTAACGTAACGTGCTCATGGTTATTCTGGTGCCGTATCTGTATAGATTGGTGTAAAATATATACATATGTATATTCAATAAAAAAGGAAAAAGGTACAGAAACAGAGGAATAAGTAAACCCTGGCTTGGGCTAATGGGCGTGTTACTGGAGAAAATAAAGGTGAAGATTTTATGAGTTCATCTTAACTGCTATATTTGTCTTCCTACAAGTTTTCTCGTTTGGCTTCACGTTATTTCAAAAATAAAACTGAAGTAGAATAAGTCATTGACTGAGTGTTGCTCGCATTGGTTTCCATGAATTACTGCGACATACTTATTCAAATGTGTGAAACATTTTTCATGGTTAGGGTAGAGCGGGATGTTTGGCAAACTGAATGTCTTGTAACCGGCCAACTCGTGAACTATAGATATGAAACCACTCAATGATCACTCGTTCTGGATACGGGACAATGATACGCGTGTTCCGGGATAGTTGTCAAGATTTCACTTAGAGATGAGTGTCTGTGACAGACCTAAAGTCTCAGCCATATTAAGTGTTTGGGCGTCGAACATAAATCAAGAAAATCAAACGCTAAGTAGAATCGTTTGTCAAATGAATTTTTTTAACTCGTAATTGCGCTTGGTTTCGAATTCCAACTCGTTCCGTCAGCTAGTGCGTAAACCCGAGTTACTCGGTCTGATACATTGATTATTTGCGTCAACGCATTGTTGCTGATGTTACACTTCCTCGAAATTCACGCATATGAGACTGATCATCAATGGAATAGATGGTGGAATGATTCAAAAATCAAGCTAAACGAGAATGATGCGGGTGTGGAGCCTCATGAAACTCCTGATGGATGCAATCACTTAATTTGATCAAAAGTCTTGAGTTTTCTAATCTTCATTGGTTTGTCGACACCATAAATGGACCTCGGGTATGAGTGAACAATCCCCAAAACACGTAATTTCTTTAGTCCTAGGGCATCTGTAAACAAATCGGCTGCTGTAATTACGACCGCGTTTAAGTAACTCAGGCCAATCACTAATGGTGCGAAAACTTATTCCTCTAGGTGTGACACTAATTATTCCCGCCAATGGTCGAAGCAGCACTATAGATGCAATTGTAGCGCAAGCAGCCATGGTGGTATTTGTGTTGGTGCCACTAGTCCGTCTGATACCCGTATTAGCCATATCTTCCGACAATCAGTGTTTCAAGATACCTCACACATCCCTTTGAGGTAAACATTTCGTCACCTTTTAACTGCCTAATTCATATTTCAAATGCCATAATAGAACACTGATCCTTGCCTTGTCTATCGTAGATTCCCCCTTAAAATAGAAGTATGAACTTATTGGGTGCTTCAATTTGTCCGAAACAGTACTCATCTTTAACAAAAGAGAAAAGCGATATGTTTTCCATGAATAATGATCACCTATTTGTATTATTTATCTAGCAAGAGTGAACTATGCCATTTTTAAAACATTGTCATTTTTATTCAGTTGTTTATGTGCTCATGAGTAAGCTAGTACGTGCGGTAATCCGATAATTTAAATAACTATCCACAACAGGTATTCTGATTTAAGGTTCAAGGTTCAAGTCCCGTGACTGTTAAAATCACTCAGTTTTGGTGGTAGTCAGCTTCCCTATGACCCGGCCCAATACTAATTTCATCCAAACGGGACCCCAAGTGGTTCACCAATACGAGTCCATAGGTATAGCTCGCCGGAGCTCATAAGTGAACGGTACAGCAACTTGTGCGCGCTTACTCAACGCTATCAGTATTTAAGCGTCAGACGCGAGGCACATAAGCACTGACCAGTCGCCACATGCACGTATGATAGTACTGAAAGAGAACGCGTGTGGTTTTTAATACCATGCTATCGTTATTGGCTGGTACGAGCGACTGAGGTGTGGTAAAACGTTGCGCAAGTTTTCTGCACTACCGCTCGATCACAATTCATGAAATGTGCCGTGAGGATGTCGTTCATCGTTTTACCGTTTTACCGTTTAACACATTGAATTACAAAAACATATTTGTATAACTTGTATAAGCTTATATGCTTACATTCACTTAAAAATGTACGGTGGTTGTGGTCATAACAATTAAATTATATAAATTCAGGAAAAATGCGTCCTGAAAAATATGGCTTATGGTTTGGTTTACGTAAACAAGTTCTGACGTAATTCAATAGCACTCTCTTCCTTGTTGGTTAGGAGTCGGTCCGGGTACTGTGCAGTGGAATTCTCTTGTTTGGTAATGCCAGAGTTCAGATGTCAAAGGGTGGAGGGTATAGGCGGATGGGAAGGGGAAGAGAATGTATCAGGAT